>CAXHJY010000213.1:0-10000 GCA_964016885.1 Eledone cirrhosa | reverse complement strand
CATATATATTCATATATATATATATACATATATATATATATATATATATATATATATATATATATACATATATATATATATATATATATACATATATATATATATATATATATATATATATATATATATATATATATATATATATATATATATATATATACATATATATATATATATATATATATATATATATATATATATATATATATATATATATATATATATATATATATATATATATATACATATATATATGTGAAAAAATGAGGAGAAGAATACTGCAGGTTGCACATGGATAACATGTTATAAAATGAGTCCCTCATCAGTGATTTGCCAACGATCATAGATATTTCATTGCATTAAAAATCATATACCTCACGTTGGTGCAATAATAACTAAATTAAGTTATTAGGACAATTAAAACGCGTAAAGCGAGTGAGACAAGTAAACAACAAAGAGGAAAGCTAACCGTAGATAGGAAGGGCACAAGCTACATAGTTATTCTGTCAGCATAAGCTAGGTGAATATATGAGCGCTTAGAAAAAAGACCTTTCGAGATGAATCCAAATGTAAGAAAGAAGGAAATTGTATTCGTCGCGAACGGGGTGAAGTGAGAAGGGGAGAAACAGTGAGTGAGTGAGTCGAAGTGTGAGGAAGAGGTCAGTAGAGAGAAAGTGTTAACTGACATGGCAGAGGGGGGCG
This sequence comes from Eledone cirrhosa, assembly GCA_964016885.1. Classification (NCBI taxonomy): domain Eukaryota; kingdom Metazoa; phylum Mollusca; class Cephalopoda; order Octopoda; family Eledonidae; genus Eledone; species Eledone cirrhosa. The sequence goes on along the minus strand of CAXHJY010000213.1, from coordinate 9,298 downwards.
AAAGAAAGTAAGAGAAACAGAGAGAACGAGGGAGCAGTAAGAGAGAGAGAGAGAAAAACAGAATCGCAGTTTAGGTAAATATATGTGAAAAAATGGGGACAAGAATACTGCAGGTTGCACATGGATAACATGTTATAAAATTAGTCCCTCATCAGTGATTTGCCAACGATCATAGATATTTCATTGCATTAAAAATCATATACCTCACGTTGGTGCAATAATAACTAAATTAAGTTATTAGGACAATTAAAACGCATAAAGCGAGTGAGACAAGTAAACAACAAAGAGAAAAGCTAACCGTAGATAGGAAGGGCACAAGCTACATAGTTATTCTCTCAGCATAAGCTGGGTGAATATATGAGCGCGTAGAAAAAAGACCTTTCGAGATGAAATATATATATATATATATATATACATATATATATATATATATACATATATATATATATACATATATATATATATACATATATATATATATATATATACATATATATATATACATATATATATATATATATATATATATGTATATACATATATATATATATATACATATATATATATATATATATATATATATATATATATATATATATATATATATATATATATATATATATATATACACATATATATATATACACACATATATATATATATACATACATATATATACATATATATATATATATATATGTGTGTGTGTGTGTGTGTGTGTGTGTGTGTGTGTGTGTGTGTGTGTGTGTGTGTGTGTGTGTGTGTGTGTATAATGAAAAATTGAACGGGAACAAAACAGAGAGGCAGTACAATAAATGTTTATTCATTTCACGCTCTTGAGAGTGGGGTGGTGGTGGGGAACGACGTTTCGGGCATAAGCCCTTCTTCAGGTGAAAAGTGTGTGGGAAGAGAGTTCAAAGGGTGTGTAGGGGAGTGGTGGAGAGACATAGCAAAAAGGGGGTGGGAGGACACGGTGCAAATGAAATTAAAAATAAAGGCATGTTCAAAATAAAATTAAAATGGGGTAAAACAGGTGGTGGAAGGATGTGGGCGTGTAGGGGTGGTAGCAGGTGGAGTGGGGAAAGGCAGACGGGGTGTCCGAGCGGGGAGGGCTGAAGGTGGTGTGTGTGTGTAGGTGTACGTGTGTGTGTATGTGTGTGTATGTGAAAGCAAGGGTTGTGGGAAGAATGGGGTTGCATGTTCAGGAAGGGGTGTGTGTGGCGTGGGATGTAGGTCGGAGTGTGTGTGCGTGTGTGGATAGAGGGGTGGGGGAGAGGAATCCGGAGGCTGAATGTGTAAATATGTGGTGGTACGCACGTGTGTGTGTGGTTTTTAAGCGTGTTGTGGGTGTAGGTGCCGTGTGGGAAAATAAATTATTTTTGTGTGTGTGGGTGAGTCATAAAGGTGATTCCGTAAGAAGATGTGGTGGAATGCTTAGTAAAATCCTTTGATGTGGTGGATTCCGGGATCAAGGTTCACATACGTGTAATCCGTGAAGAGATTGGTCGGAAGAGGGGAGTTGTGGGGTGCGCGCGCAACAGGAAGTGGTCAAGGCAGGAGGAGTGTTGTGTATCTGTGTGTGCGGGGAGGTGGTCAGAGGGCATAGCAGCAGTAGGGTAGAATGATGGTAAATGAAGGTGTGTTGTGTGTCTGTGTGTGCGGGGAGGTGGTCAGAGGGCATAGCAGCAGTAGGGTAGAATGGTAAAGGGGAGAGGATGGGTAGGTGTGAAAGTTGGAGTGAGGAGGGTGTGTGTGTGTATTAGTAGAGGTGTTAGTGGGATGAGTGAGTGTTTGAGAAAGGGAGTGGGGATCGATGGAGGGAGTGTGGTGTACTGGTGTATATAGACATAATATATATAATATATATATACATTTGTAGATTACGCATATTTTCCAATACTATGAACAGTTGTGACACTAAGACTGTGTAATTGCATTCTGTTTACCCAGGGTTTAATAATTTAAATCCAGTTATTTTCCCACCAGAAAATACAGTTTTAATAACATTTGGTCTTCGTTTACATACCCTCTTGTCCTCTAGTGCTGACTCACTCTGTGTTTCTAACACAGTTAAAGGTGGAGTGTATGCAAGCTAGACACCTGGGTATTTAGCACTCATGGCTAGCCCTACAATATGTGCCTGGATATCTAGCACCCACGACTAGCCCTACAATGTGTGCCTTGGTATTTAGTGCCCTTGACTATCCCTACAATATGTACCTGGTTATTTAGCACCAAAAGCCTTACAGTGTATGCCTGTGTATTTAGTACCCTAGAGAAGCCCTACAATATGTACCTGGTTATTTAGCACCGAAGGCCTTACAGTGTATGCCTGTGAATTTAGTGTCCTAGAGAAGCCCTACAATATGTGCCTGGGTATTTAGAACCCTAACTTAGTCATACAATGTGGGCCTGGATATTTAAGGCCCTAGATTAGCTCTACAATGTATACCTGTATACCTGGGTATTTAGCTCTCTAAGTTAGCCCTACAATTTACACCCCATTCTCCCAATTAAAATAATTTCAACTTGGCAAGCTGACAAACCTAGTTTTTGACACTGCTTTCTCGGACTACATTTAATAATTACTAAACCTGCATTTTCCTCTCCACAGTCCACACTCACACATGCCAAATCATGTGACATGTCTCTCCACCATTCTGAATCTAAAGTATAATAAAGTAAGGAGTGTGCGACTGCGTATGGTTTATAATTTCTTATCCCATAAGTAAAATAAGTTGGATTACTTTGAATAAATAATGAATGAATATTACATAATTTATCTACTAAATTTCGTGGCTCTTGATTAAATATATTTTATTGCTTATTTTAAGATTCACTTCTTTAACATTTTCGAATGTCAACACTTCCGGTTAGTGATTGCTTAAATAAACATTCATATATTTCCATCACTAATTTTCTCCTAATGCAGTTTATATATAATATCGTCTTTTTTAATGAATCATGGATTACGTTACTGATTACATAAGATAGTGTAACACAGTCTTCGTTCAATTTCTGTGTATATTGTCAATTACGATTTTATTTCATGTATCATATCTACATGCATATATACTTGCGTATAATATCAACATGCACACTACATATGCTAGCAGAAAACCACCCGAAGGGTTGCTTTTCTGCTAGTATTTCCATAATGCTGCTACATGGCAAATATGTTTAATGATTTATTTTCCAGCAATGAGTGCTGCCACAACTCAACCGTCTGATCATGAAATTAATGTGCAAGTGCCTTAGCATTCCTCAGATTCATGCAGAGTCAATGTAGTTCTCAGGAAGATTCAGCATGACACAGTTTGTGACAAGGCTGGTCCTTTGCATAACAGGAAGAACATACCTTTTGCCAGCTGAATGGACTGGAATAACATGAAGTAAAGTGCCTTGTTCAAGGACACAACACACCGGCAGGAATCGAACTCATGACCTTATGATTACAAGCCACATACATTAACCCCCATTAAGCCATGTTTCTTCACATAACCAAAGGACACAGAGAAACAGAAATGTTATTTACATGTCGTTCAAATAATTAATGCTTATTTCATATTGAGTATCAATGTTATTGCAAGTTCAAATAACTTCATCATTCAATGATCTTGTATCAATTATATACTTTATAAATTGATAATATATATTCTAAGTCATAATATATATTCTAAGTTCTTTCAATGATATATAAAATACATATTATACTTTATACATTGGTAACATATCTTAGTCGTTCAATAATCAATAACTGTTTCTACTTTAGGCACAAGGCCAGCAATTAGCCAGTACATTACTGGTACTTTATTTTATCGACCCCGTAAGGATGAAAGGCAAAGTTAACCTCGGCGGGATTTGTCCTCAGACTGTAAAGGGACGTAGCTATGCTAGAAAACATCGCGTCCAACCGATAATGCCAAATCACCGCCCTTTCAATAATCAATAACCAAATCTAATCATACAATGATCTCGTATGAATTATATATTATATTTTATACACCAATAACCTATATATTAGACCACATCAAGGTAGTTATCGAATAAATGTATACATATCAAATTAACCCTTTACAATTTACATTACTCTGTATATACTATTGTGTTTTCATAGTAAAGTCGTTATCTCACATAATTATCTCACATAATATAGAATCTATGAGATTTTGATATTATTTATTTTGAGAAGAATACCTTATCATCAGTATGAGTGGCTGGTTATAGCCAGTTTGAACAGAAAAAGATGAGAGAATTCTGGCCAAATATAGCTGGTTTAAATATGCTAAAGAGTTAAATTGTCTCAGTGTGAGTGTATGTCTGTAAAACATACACCAGATCCAGACACAACGGAACCAAACACCCACTGTCACTGCCTCCGCCTCTCCTCATCTTTAATATGAGCAAATGGGAGTGCATGCGTTGGCTGCCCCATGGCCCCAGAATAGAGAAGGTGTTTCACTGGATGATGGGGAGGGAGACGCACTGGAAGAGCCATTTTACCGTGTGAGGCTCACACCTGCGGGTAGCCAACTCTGTGCTGATGGTGATGAGTAGGGAGGTGGTACTACAGCCAAGGGCACCCGATGTTAGTTAACTACAAGAGAAGGTAAATGAATACGACTTCCCTTTCTGCTTTGTCTTCATCAACTAGGAAAAGGCATTTGACTCCATTAAGTTCACCCTACTATTCACATTACTAGAGAACCAAGGAGTGGACCCTGCTTCAATCACACTACAAAAGGAGTTTTACAATGAGTTTTACAAAAGGAGTTTTACTCTGAGATTACACCAACAAGATCAAGTTAGAAAGAAGAGCGAAACAGGGAATGTTTACATCTTGTTTACAAGATGCCATCATCAAGAAAGTCAACTCAGAGAATAATGGTGTCAACATAGATGGTGAACTCCTATATTTTGGTACTCAGCGTTAATGTTGTTGAAAGTTCAAATATCTTAATCATTCAATCACATATGAAATACATACGCAATTCAGATTATGGGTACACAAGAGATGTAGTGGGATAGTATTCAAATTAACAGGTAGGAAAAACTACGTATGCAGTAGATGTACAGGGAAAGTTGGCAGTAGTAATCGCAGTGATAGACTCATTTTTCCAATGCAGGTGGGTTCTATAGAAGTGGTTGATAGCCTCCGGTACCTAGGTGATCAGATTAGCATGGGAGGCGGGGTGTTCCAAGGCCATACTATCAAGAATAAGGACGGGTTGGAAGAAGTTTAGGGAGCTGCTTCCTCTGTTGACAAAGAAGGGTTTCTCCCTGCATACGAAAGGACGGTTATATGATGCCTGTGTGAGATGTGCGATGCTGCATGGTAGTGAGACATGGGCAGCAACTGCAGAAGATATGCGACGGCTGGAGAGAAATGAAGCAAGTATGCTCCGTTGGATGTGCAATGTCAATGTTGAGAAAGAAACTGGGTATAAGAGGGATAAGTTGTGGTGTGCAGGAGAGAAGGCTGAGATGGTATGGACATGTGATGCGCATGGATGATGACCGATGGGTAAAGAAGTGCCAGGAAGTCCCAGTGGAGGGAAGATGCAGTAGAGGTAGACCACGAAAAACATGGGTGGAGGTGGTAAGAGCAGACCTCAGATCACTGAAACTCACGAAGAAGATGACGAAGGACCGTGACGGGTGGAGAGATGCTGTGCTGAATAGGACCCGTCCAACCCTTGCAAGCAGGGAAAAGTGGACGTAAAATGATGATGATGATGATGATGATGATGATGACGATATTATACTTTATACACCAATACAAAATATTCTGGGTCTTGGGTAGCTTTAGCAGAGTCTGCAGTGCTGCAAGTAGGTGCCAAATTGGCAGAGTCATTAGCATGTCAGACAGAAAGAATTGCAGTATTTGTTTTGGCTTTCTGCCCCCTGAATTTAAATCCCGCCGAGGTCAACTTTGCCTTTCATCCATTCGATAAAAAAAGTACCAGTCTAGTACTGGGGTCGATTCTTCCTCTATATTTCTTTCTCACTTCCTTTCTCTCACTCTCCCTATTCTTCTCTGGAAGAAAATCTGCTATATTCAGACCTGGAGAGGAGATGGACTCCACCAGGTCTTTTTTTTTAAATGCCCTAGAAACACTGTATATCAATACAGTCTCTCTACAACTCCCTTAGGAGTTATGAGACCATACATACTGTGTTGCAAATATTTGGGCCAGGTGTCCAGCTTGAGGATAACTTCCTTCCACTCTTAGAGCCATTAAAAATGGCCATCAACACTGACCTTCCCTCTCATTAAATAGTAAAAATAAAAATAAAAATAAAAACAAAAACAAAAATAAATAAAACCAAAGAAAATGCCTTTATAAAATACATAAATATTAGTATTAAATTGTGCTCTGTTTATAAAGTTAGATTTATAATTAAAATAGATAATGATAAAGGGCTAATAACTCCTGATAGAGTAACTCCTGACATATGCCATGTCTTGGGCATTTTAAACCTGCTGGAGCCCATCCCTCTATGGGTTGGAACACAGATTAGATGAAATTCCTCCAGAGAAGGAGATACAGAGAGAAGAAAAATTACTTTATTTATCGACCTGGAAAGACAAAGTTGACCTCGAAGGAAGAATTGACGTCAGTATTGGCCTGGTATTTTGTTGACATCGGAGGAAGAATTGACGTCAGTATTGGCCTGGTATTTTGTTGACATCGAAGGAAGAATTGACGTCAGTACTAGCCTGGTATTTTGTTGACATCGAAGGAAGAATTGACGTCAGTATTGGCCTGGTATTTTGTTGACATCGAAGGAAGAATTGACGTCAGTATTAGCCTGGTATTTTGTTGACATCGAAGGAAGAATTGACGTCAGTATTAGCCTGGTATTTTGTTGACATCGAAGGAAGAATTGACGTCAGTATTAGCCTGGTATTTTGTTGACATCGAAGGAAGAATTGACGTCAGTATTAGCCTGGTATTTTGTTGACATCGAAGGAAGAATTGACGTCAGTATTGGCCTGGTATTTTGTTGACATCGAAGGAAGAATTGACGTCAGTATTAGCCTGGTATTTTGTTGACATCGAAGGAAGAATTGACGTCAGTATTGGCCTGGTATTTTGTTGACATCGAAGGGATGAAAGTGAAGGTTGATATTGGAGGAAGAATTGACTCCAGTACTGGACTGGTACTTTATTTATCATCTTTGAAGTGATGAAAACCAAAGTTAACATTGCAGGCAGAATCAATTCCAGTATTAGAGGATGAAAGGGACGAAAAATAAAAAAACAAAGTTGATCAGGTAGGAAAAAAATGAGCTGAGAATGTAATGAGCTGGAAGAAACAGTGAAGTATTTTGAGTTTCATGTCAATTCAATGTAAACTATTCAATTCATTATTTACTATGCATAAAAGCTACTTGCAAAAGAACTCAATAAACAACTGAATAAACAACTCAATAAACAACTCAATAAACAACTCAATAAACAACTCAATAAACAACTGAATAAACAACTCAATAAACAACTCAATAAACAACTCAATAAACAACTCAATAAACAACTTGATAAACAAAATACATATAAACATTATATCAAGTCAATAGAAATTATTAATGATGGTTTCAAATATGAACATCAGTGTTGTGACATGTATAGACATCTTAGTTGTCTAATGAACGATATAAGGATGATAATTGAATGATGAATTGTCAATTGTCAATGGTGGGATGGTGAAATTGTGTGGTGGTGTGGTGGTGTGATGGTGTGGTGGTGTAGTGTGGTGTGGTGGTGTGATGGGGAAATGGTGTGGTGGTGTGGTGGTGTGATGGGGGAAATGGTGTGGTGGTGTGGTGGTGTGGTGGTGAGGTGGTGAGATGGTGTGGTGGTGTGATGGGGAGATGGTGTGGTGGTGTGGTGTTGTCGTGGTGAGATGGTGAGATGGTGTGGTGGTGTGATGGTGAGATGGTGGTGTGGTGATGAGGTGTTGTGGTGGTGAGATGGTGAGATGGTATGGTGGTGTGGTGGTGTGGTAGTGTGGTGGTGGGTTGGTGAGATGGTGTGGTGGTGTGGTGGTGAGATGGTGTGGTGGTGAGATGGTGTGGTGGTGTGGTGGTGTAGTGTGGTGTGGTGGTGTGATGGGGAAATGGTGCGGTGGTGTGGTGTTGTGGTGGCGATATGGTGAGATGGTGTGGTGGTGTGGTGGTGTGATGGTGAGATGGTGGTGTGGTGATGAGGTGGTGTGGTGGTGAGATGGTGAGATGGTGTGGTGGTGTGGTGGTGTGGTAGTGTGGTGGTGTGGTGGTGTGGTGGTGAGATGGTGTGGTGGTGAGATGGTGTGGTGGTGTGGTGGTGTAGTGTGGTGTGGTGGTGTGATGGGGAAATGGTGCGGTGGTGTGGTGTTGTGGTGGCGATATGGTGAGATGGTGTGGTGGTGTGGTGGTGTGATGGTGAGATGGTGGTGTGGTGATGAGGTGGTGTGGTGGTGAGATGGTGAGATGGTGTGGTGGTGTGGTGGTGTGGTAGTGTGGTGGTGGGATGGTGAGATGGTGTGGTGGTATGGTGGTGAGATGGTGTGGTGGTGAGATGGTGTGGTGGCGTGATGGTGAGATGGTGAGATGGTGAATAGCGTATCTTACCTTAAACATTGAAGACAAATATCATCATCATCATCATCATCATCATTTATCGTCCATTTTCAATGCTAGCATGGGCTAGATGGTTTAGTCCCATTACAGACAAGTTGAGTCAGGTTACTTTCCTGCTTATATATGACTGTTTCTGGCTAGATTTCTATGGCTGGATACCCTGCCTAACGCCAACCACATTCACAGTGTGTGCTGAGTGCTTTTTGCCGTGTCTCCTACGTGACCACTTTACAGTGTCGGCTGGGTGCTTTTTGCCCTGTCTCTAACGTGACCTCTTTACAGTATAGGGTGGGTGCTTTTTGCCCTGTCTCTTACGTGACCTCTTTACAGTATGGGCTGGTTGCTTTTTGCTGAGTCTCCTACACGACCACTTTACAGTGTGTGCGGGGTGATTTTTGCTGTGTCACCTACACGACCACTTTACAGCATGGGCTGGGTCCTTTTTACCATGTCCCCTACATGACCACTTTACATTGTGGGCTGGATACTTTTTGCCTTGTCTCCTACACGACCACTATACAGTGTGTGCAGGGTATTTTTGTGATACCAACATAACTTTACTGAGTAAGGGTGGTGTGTATACTGTCATATATAAAGTTGTTCCGAACTTGGCTCGATGGAGGGAGGGAGAGAGAGGGAGAGAGAGAGAGAGAGAGAGAGAGAGAGGGAGAGAGG
>CAXHJY010000212.1:150000-155000 GCA_964016885.1 Eledone cirrhosa | reverse complement strand
GTCCTACTCGTTCCTATATATATATATATATATATATATATATATATATATATATATATATATAGAGAGAGAGAGAGAGAGAGAGAGAGAGAGAGAGAGAGAGAGAATTCCCCACACAACGAATGCCACCATCAAATATTGTGTATATATATATTATTATATATATATAATATTATATATATATTATATGTATACACACACACACACACACACACACACATATATATATATTATGTATACACACACACACATATATATATATATATTATATGTATACATACACACACACATGTGTGCATGTTTGTACATAATGAATTACGATATACGTAACTACGCTTTCTCACTCTCACACACACACACACACACACACATATACACACACATATACACATATATATATAGTTTTTCTCTTTCTCCCTATCTTCCACACTCTCTCTCTATCTCCCTCTCTCTTTCCCTGTCTCTTACCCCCCCCCCCCTCTCTATGTGTCTCCCTCTCTCCCCTTCCTCTACCCGTATCTTCGCTACCACTCACCCTTAAAGTGGAGGCTTTGCCGGGTAATTTCACCGTGAAGCGTTCGGTGTAATGAAGCGTGAAACCGCGAAATGAGAAAGAAAACGTTCGGGGTGGAGCAGACGACATATTAATATATTTGGTGGTGGTGTGTGGTGGTGGCGACGGCAGTGAGGGTGATGTGTGGTGGTGGTGGGGGTGGTGTGTGGGGGGGTGGTGGTGGTGGTGGTGGTGGTGGTGGCGACAGTGGGGGTGGTGTGTGGTGGTGGTGGTGGTGGTGGCGACAGTGGGGGTGGTGTGTGGTGGTGGTGGTGGCGACAGTGGGGGTGGTGTGTGGTGGTGGTGGTGGTGGTGGTGGTGGTGGCGACGGCAGTGAGGGTGATGTGTGGTGGTGGTGGTGGCGACAGTGGGGGTGGTGTGTGGTGGTGGTGGTGGTGGTGGTGGTGGCGACAGTGGGGGTGATGTGTGGTGGTGGTGGTGGTGGTGGCGACAGTGGGGGTGATGTGTGGTGGTGGTGGTGGTGGTGGCGACAGTGGGGGTGGTGTGTGGGGGTGGTGGTGGTGGTGGTGGTGGTGGTGGCGACGGCAGTGAGGGTGATGTGTGGTGGTGGTGGTGGCGACAGTGGGGGTGGTGTGTGGGGGTGGTGGTGGTGGTGGTGGTGGTGGTGGCGACGGCAGTGAGGGTGATGTGTGGTGGTGGTGGTGGCGACAGTGGGGGTGGTGTGTGGTGGTGGTGGTGGTGGTGGTGGTGGTGGTGGTGGTGGCGACAGTGGGGGTGATGTGTGGTGGTGGTGGTGGTGGTGGCGACAGTGGGGGTGGTGTGTGGTGGTGGTGGTGGTGGTGGTGGTGGTGGTGGCGACGGCAGTGAGGGTGATGTGTGGTGGTGGTGGTGGCGACAGTGGGGGTGGTGGTGGTGGTGGTGGTGGTGGTGGTGGCGACAGTGGGGGTGATGTGTGGTGGTGGTGGTGGTGTGTGGTAGCGTAACGGTGGTGACGACAGTGGTGGTGTGTGGTGGTGGTGGTGGTGGTGGTGGTGGTGGTGGTGGTGGTGGCGACAGTGGGGGTGATGTGTGGTGGTGGTGGTGGTGGTGGTGGCGACAGTGGTGGTGGTGTGTGGTGGTGGTGGTGGTAGTGGTGACGACAGTGGGGGTGATGTGTGGTGGTGGTGGTGGTGTGTGGTAGCGTAACGGTGGTGACGACAGTGGTGGTGTGTGGTGGTGGTGACGACAGTGGGGGTGATATGTGGTGGTGGTGGTGGTGGTGGTGGTGACGACAGGGGGGTGGTGTGTGGTAGCGTAACGGTGGTGGTGGTGTGTAGTGATATGAAGGCGGTGGTGTATATGGTAGCGTAACGTTGGTGGTGTGTGGTGGTGTTTGTGTGTGGTGACAGTGTTGTAGTGATTATGGTGGTGAGGGTAGTGTGTGTGTGTGTGTCAATCTTGTGTATGTGGCTATATATATATGTGTGTGTATGTGGCTATATATATATATGTGTGTGTGTATGTGGCTATATATATATATGTGTGTGTGTATGTGGCTATATATATATATGTGTGTGTGTATGTGGCTATATATATATATGTGTGTGTGTATGTGGCTATATATATATATGTAAGCTATCGCCATATTTTGACTAACGAAATTATTTAGCCTGATAGGGGGGTTAAGAACCCTCGGAGAAATGGAAAAAGATGAGTATTGACGTACATGTAATGCCAACAACTAGGGTACCTCCTCCTATGTAATGCCAACAACTAGGACACCACCTCCTATGTAATGCCAACAACTAGGACACCTCCTCCTATGTAATGCCAATTCATAGAAAGCCGACTGAAGCTATGCCAGGTAACAACCTCGGTGTTGGACCTCCGTCGCTTAAAACGATGAGTGCTCCAGTTGTTTGAACAGTGATACAGCCTGTGAAATTAACATTCCACGTGACTGAGCATTCAATAGACACGCAATCACTAGGTTCTGTGTTCGATACCAAGGCCTTGCAGTTTGGACATGTATGACATCGATACAAGCCTTAAGAGTGAAATTGGTAGACGGAAAGAGTATAGAAGCCTATCGAATGCCCTGAACCTGTAATTGAAAGGACAATGTGTCACGCTGAATTTCTCTCTCTATATATATATATATAACAAAGGAAGTGTGGTAAGGAACCAGATGGACCATAACGCACCAGAGTACTCAATACTTAGGGTAGTTGAGTGGGTAATAGGAAAATGTTTAACCCCGACGGCAAAGCTCAAGCCATTTCGACGGCTATTTCTGGTTCAGAAATAGCCGTCGAAACGGCTTGAGCTCTGCCGTCGGGGTTAAACATTTTCCTATATATATATATATATATATATATATAAAGTATGGAATGCGATTCTTTACCGATACTGCCTATATCTATATAGAGAGACCTGAGCCGAATGCCACCATTCTATTATACAGCGATGAGAGACTGCTCTTTCTAATAACCTTCTGTTCACTATCTTATTAATTTGTGTTTGAGACACGTTGGCTGGGAGCTTTTGACGGGAGCGAAAATATTTGTTTTCTAATCTCCCGCCACCAGGTAAAGTTTGTAAATCGGGGGCCGATCGGAGGACGGAGTTGTATCAGGTTCCAGTTGCTAATCACTTTACTGTGTCGGCCGTCACAAACAGTCATAGCCGGCATGGGCTGGGGTTTGGATTCTGTCGATCGATTGGTTACTGATTAGGCGATACCCGCTGATGAAGCTACATGCGCGGATTATGCAGACAGAGGGTGCAGTGTACCCTACTGCTGCATTAAGTGTGGACAAAACTCGAGGCCGGGAACTACTATAGACACCCGTTTACGTGTGTTGTATTGAAGTGAATAACTGTGTGTATTCTGGGAATGTATCCTACATTACCTATTGAGTACGCTGAGATACAACCGGTACTGGCATTGATAAATATGCTGGGGCCGTCAACTCCTTATTATATATAAATATATATATATATATATATATATATATATACATACATATAAGCAGTATCGGCAGAGGATCGGACCCCATGCTTTACAGTATAGAGTTACGTCCCTTTACGGTCTGAGTTCGTATCCCGCCAAGGTCAACCTTGCCTTTCATCACACACACATATATATATGTGAATAACGTTTCGGTTACACGTGTCTCTAGAATGCTCAGCCACTTACACGTTAATTTCATGAGCAGGTTGTTCCTTTGAGAAATCAGCTGGAACAGTCGTCGTCGAAAGTGGTGGAAGTCCATTCCACTTGTGCTCAATGTTTGAAGGAACAGAGTGCAACATTGTGTGTCTCTCATCAGAGAATATACTGTACAGTTGGTTTAGTGAGCCAAGATATAGATATATGTGTGTATGTATGTATGTATGTGTGAGTATATATATATGTATGTATGTGAGTATATATATATATATATATATATATATATATATGTATGTATGTGAGTATGTATGTATGTGAGTATGTATGTATGTATGTATGTGAGTATATATATATATATGTATATGTATATATGTATATGTATATATGTATATGTATATATGTATATATGTGTGTATATATATATATATATATATATATATGTGTGTGTACATATACATATGTATATATGTGTGTATATATATATGTATGTGTGTACATATACATATGTATATATGTGTGTGTGTGTATATATATATATATATATATAATGTGTGCGTGTGTATTTATTATTATTATTATTATTATTATTATTATTATTAAGAGATGGATCGCGTTTCGTCTTAATCTAACGGATTATTATGCAGAGATCTAACTTCTCTTTGCCATCTACTATTCTCATTTACAGACAATTTTATCTTCCTTATCTAATATAAACTTACAGAACCAGCTGCAGTTGTATTCTCTCTCAAATGCACTTGACGCACTGAATGTATCCGTGGAATATTTCTCTACACGCTAGCCTCCTCTCGGCGTTGAACGATCACATATACTAAATACTTACTTCTTATGTATTGATATATCTCATCTACAATGCTGTTACTGTATTGTATTTGTTTTTTCTGGTTTGTTTTATGTTGATTGATAATTTTAACGCGATTTATTTAATTGGTGTGTTATACATATGTACAAGAGAATGTTTTGATTTTCGCAAAGGCTACAACAACGTATATTAGCTACAATATAGTTGAATAGATTCAAGGATATACATATCACTATAATACAGGGGGGGGGGGGGAGAACTCAATCGCTTGTGGGTATTCCGTTCACACTGGCATCGTGGCTTAGTTACTCAAACCTGGTTCTGGCGGAGCACGTCCCTCTCCAGGTCGGGATACCACCGAATTAACTCAGAGAGAGAGAGAGAGAGAGACTGACTGTGTGTGTGTATGAGGGAAGTAAGAAAGCGATATAGAGGAAGAGTCGACCCCAGTACTAAACTGGTACTTTCCTTTTTTTTTTCACGTCAAAAGGATGAAAGGCAAAATTGACCTCGGC
>CAXHJY010000212.1:142500-145000 GCA_964016885.1 Eledone cirrhosa | reverse complement strand
CTGCTGATATATGACTTCCAAGAGTTTGAAATCGGAGTATACTTGCGAATTAGAACCTCTGGCAAAGTATTTAATCTAAGACCGTTTAACACCAAGTCCCAAACTTTGGGTACTCTTGTTAGGGAGTTTCTCTATGTTGATGGTGCAGATTTTGTGGCTAACACAGTAGAGGACATGCAGTTGATATTGGACACCTTCTCCAATGTATGTACTGTGTTTGGGCTAAATATTAGTATAAAATAGAAAGGTGGTGATGTTGGTGGTGGTGGTAGTGGTAGTGATGCTAGTGGTGGTGGTGGTGATGGTGGTGATGTTGGTGGTGGTGATGGTAGTGATGATGGGGATGGTAGTGGTGATGGTTGTGATGGTAGTGATGTTGTTGGTGGTGATAGTAGTGATGTTGGTGGTGGTGATGATGGTAGTGATGTTGGTGGTGGTGGTGGTGGTGATGGTGATGGTGATGGTAGTGATGATGGGGATGGTAGTGGTGATGGTGGTGATGGTGGCCTGGTGTTGTGTGGTATGATATGGTGCGGTTTTGTGTGGTGTGGTGTTGTGTGGTGGGGTGTGGTGGGGTGTGGTGGGGTGTGGTGTTGTGGGGTGGGGTGTTGTGTGGTGTGGTATGGTGGGGTGGGGTGGGGTGGGGTGGGGTGGGGTGTAGTGTGGTGTGGTCTGGTGTGGTGGGGTGGAGTGTAGTGTAGTGTAGTGTAGTGGGGTGTGGTGTGGTGGGTCGGGTGGGGTGTGGTATTTACGGGATCGATTTCAAATGAACGCCATCCAGATGTACAGCACGTGGTCCCATCTATGTTCCAATTTTATTATCTTCAGAAGAAAATAGAGAACCACCACCGCCGCCACCATCATTAATACTATCATCATCATCACCACTACCGCCACTACTACCGCTGCGAACCCAGCACCACCATCGTCACCCCCCCCCCCCCCAGCACCACCATCACCATCGTCATCCCCACCATATATATATATATATATATATATATATATATATTTATATGGGGGGGGGGGGGTATATGTATCTATGTATATTTGTGTAACTGGGGTGGAGATGTATGATCTCACCTCACGACACGTCCCCTTCAAAACATCAGGACACTTACGCACCACCCTATCATCCCGTGGGGGCTGGGAACGACGGTTCCTATTAAAATCCAACGCATACACACACACACACACACACACACACACACACACACACACACACACACACACACACACACAAACACATAAAAACCGTTCTTTTGGTTTGATCTTTGGTTTGGTAGTAATGATAGAATTTTGGACTAAACGACTTCTAATATTTAGTTACACACACACACACACACACACACACACACACACACACACACACACACACACACACACACACACACACTTACAAACTGACAGAATACCCGACGTTGCCTTGGTTGTACAGTATCTCTAAATCGAATAGATTTTATAACTGTGCTATATATATATGTGCTCAATAATAATGATTTCTTTATTAACCACAAGGGTTTACACAAAGTAAAACATTAAGGACAATACAGGACGGTACAAATGGGCATTTCTGCGCGTAAAAATTAAAAACAGAGGCTGTAACAAAAAGGAAACCATGAAAAATTCACCAATAGGGGGGAGACTTCCGAGGGACATTCGTGGAGAAAGCCCATTAAACAAGCCACGGTGACCCTGACCACCAGGGCAAGTGCCCTCTCCCAGTTTTCCACCTTCAATTTACAGGCGCATCACTCGGGCCATGCTTGCCTCTCTCACCCATTTTTCAACAAAATGCTGGGAAGAGAGAACCTCCCTCTCTACCCTGATTTTCCTTTTCAAATGAAATTTGAAAAAGTTAATCAGGGCATCACCGAAGAGGTAAGTGCTCGTCTTCAGCCCTTTCAAACGTGTCCACCATACTATCTCTTTCGCCATGGCCACCAGACAGATAAAAACTGCCTGCCCTTCCCGTCTAAAGGAAGAGAGTGGGGCAATCCTCACGATGGACTCAGCTAATAGCCGGATCCGTCCTACACGCCACAGCAGGTGTTCGACATAAACCCATAAGTCAGCAATGCTCGGACACTGGACGAGTGCGTGCAGGACGGTTTCGTCGGCCTGCGCGCATCTCGGACATGCCCGGTTGACGGCACTTCCATGACTGTAGAGTTTATCCCGAACTGGCAAAGCTCCTCGGTAGCACTGCCAGGCCAAGGATTTCTGGAAGTTCTCCATAGGCCCCGGCCCGAAAGTTCTCGCGAACAGATTGGCTAGTTGATTTTCGTCGACACCCAGAGTCTCCCCAAGTACGTCGTCGCTCTTCCCCTCCACTAATCTTCTATAGAACGCCGAGCTGGAGTTTCCACCGATCGTATCGCCCGACTGGTCGAGGGCTGTGAGTGCCTGAAGACATTCCAGTCGCCAAGCGTTCCTATGCGCTCAATAATAATAGTCATAGGATCTTGGGAATTTTCAAACTGACGGAGCCCATCCACTGACC
>CAXHJY010000212.1:80000-140000 GCA_964016885.1 Eledone cirrhosa | reverse complement strand
TAAATTGAAAAAAATGAAAACGAAATTTCATTTCTCACTCTTAGTATGGCACTTACTTAAATGTAAGTATGTATGTATACGTACATACATATATGTATACAGACGTACAGTAGCATGCATATATATATATATATATATATACATATATATATATATATATATATACATATATACACACATATGCATACAGGTACACATACATATATGCACGCATCAGTTTAGCCGACGATTATTATAACGCCGGCCGCTTTGTTCGTTTGTTTGTCAACAAAGCGAACAGCCTGAATTTATGCCATACGGTGTTAAGGCAACCACGTCACCTTTTTGTTCAACACTGACACAGGAACGATGTACTAGTTTCAAGCTTGTTAGCTATCATCAGCACCGTTTACCCATCTGCCAGATAGTTGAACGTTCGAAAGTATATACTTTCCTTATGAAAATTAACGGCTGAGCAGCCTAATTTGCATATTGAGTGAGTTAAATCGGTCAGGCATACCGAAAACGATAAATTGAAAAAAATGAAAACGAAATTTCATTTCTCACTCTTAGTATGGCACTTACTTAAATGTAAGTATGTATGTATACGTACATACATATATGTATACAGACGTACAGTAGCATGCATATATATATATATATATATACATATATATATATATACATATATACACACATATGCATACAGGTACACATACATATATGCACGCATCAGTTTAGCCGACGTTTATTATAACGCCGGCCGCTTTGTTCGTTTGTTTGTCAACAAAGCGAACAGCCTGAATTTATGCCATACGGTGTTAAGGCAACCACGTCACCTTTTTGTTCAACACTGACACAGGAACGATGTACTAGTTTCAAGCTTGTTAGCTATCATCAGCACCGTTTACCCATCTGCCAGATAGTTGAACGTTCGAAAGTATATACTTTCCTTATGAAAATTAACGGCTGAGCAGCCTAATTTGCATATTGAGTGAGTTAAATCGGTCAGGCATACCGAAAACGATAAATTGAAAAAAATGAAAACGAAATTTCATTTCTCACTCTTAGTATGGCACTTACTTAAATGTAAGTATGTATGTATACGTACATACATATATGTATACAGACGTACAGTAGCATGCATATATATATATATATATACATATATATATATATATATATATATATATATATACATATATACACACATATGCATACAGGTACACATACATATATGCACGCATCAGTTTAGCCGACGTTTATTATAACGCCGGCCGCTTTGTTCGTTTGTTTGTCAACAAAGCGAACAGCCTGAATTTATGCCATACGGTGTTAAGGCAACCACGTCACCTTTTTGTTCAACACTGACACAGGAACGATGTACTAGTTTCAAGCTTGTTAGCTATCATCAGCACCGTTTACCCATCTGCCAGATAGTTGAACGTTCGAAAGTATATACTTTCCTTATGAAAATTAACGGCTGAGCAGCCTAATTTGCATATTGAGTGAGTTAAATCGGTCAGGCATACCGAAAACGATAAATTGAAAAAAATGAAAACGAAATTTCATTTCTCACTCTTAGTATGGCACTTACTTAAATGTAAGTATGTATGTATACGTACATACATATATGTATACAGACGTACAGTAGCATGCATATATATATATATATATACATATATATATATATATATATATATATACATATATACACACATATGCATACAGGTACACATACATATATGCACGCATCAGTTTAGCCGACGTTTATTATAACGCCGGCCGCTTTGTTCGTTTGTTTGTCAACAAAGCGAACAGCCTGAATTTATGCCATACGGTGTTAAGGCAACCACGTCACCTTTTTGTTCAACACTGACACAGGAACGATGTACTAGTTTCAAGCTTGTTAGCTATCATCAGCACCGTTTACCCATCTGCCAGATAGTTGAACGTTCGAAAGTATATACTTTCCTTATGAAAATTAACGGCTGAGCAGCCTAATTTGCATATTGAGTGAGTTAAATCGGTCAGGCATACCGAAAACGATAAATTGAAAAAAATGAAAACGAAATTTCATTTCTCACTCTTAGTATGGCACTTACTTAAATGTAAGTATGTATATATACGTACATACATATATGTATACAGACGTACAGTAGCATGCATATATATATATATATACATATATATATATATATATATATATACATATATACACACATATGCATACAGGTACACATACATATATGCACGCATCAGTTTAGCCGACGTTTATTATAACGCCGGCCGCTTTGTTCGTTTGTTTGTCAACAAAGCGAACAGCCTGAATTTATGCCATACGGTGTTAAGGCAACCACGTCACCTTTTTGTTCAACACTGACACAGGAACGATGTACTAGTTTCAAGCTTGTTAGCTATCATCAGCACCGTTTACCCATCTGCCAGATAGTTGAACGTTCGAAAGTATATACTTTCCTTATGAAAATTAACGGCTGAGCAGCTTAATTTGCATATTGAGTGAGTTAAATCGGTCAGGCATACCGAAAACGATAAATTGAAAAAAATGAAAACGAAATTTCATTTCTCACTCTTAGTATGGCACTTACTTAAATGTAAGTATGTATGTATACGTACATACATATATGTATACAGACGTACAGTAGCATGCATATATATATATATATACATATATACACACATATGCATACAGGTACACATACATATATGCACGCATCAGTTTAGCCGACGTTTATTATAACGCCGGCCGCTTTGTTCGTTTGTTTGTCAACAAAGCGAACAGCCTGAATTTATGCCATACGGTGTTAAGGCAACCACGTCACCTTTTTGTTCAACACTGACACAGGAACGATGTACTAGTTTCAAGCTTGTTAGCTATCATCAGCACCGTTTACCCATCTGCCAGATAGTTGAACGTTCGAAAGTATATACTTTCCTTATGAAAATTAACGGCTGAGCAGCCTAATTTGCATATTGAGTGAGTTAAATCGGTCAGGCATACCGAAAACGATAAATTGAAAAAAATGAAAACGAAATTTCATTTCTCACTCTTAGTATGGCACTTACTTAAATGTAAGTATGTATGTATACGTACATACATATATGTATACAGACGTACAGTAGCATGCATATATATATATATATACATATATATATATATATATACATATATACACACATATGCATACAGGTACACATACATATATGCACGCATCAGTTTAGCCGACGTTTATTATAACGCCGGCCGCTTTGTTCGTTTGTTTGTCAACAAAGCGAACAGCCTGAATTTATGCCATACGGTGTTAAGGCAACCACGTCACCTTTTTGTTCAACACTGACACAGGAACGATGTACTAGTTTCAAGCTTGTTAGCTATCATCAGCACCGTTTACCCATCTGCCAGATAGTTGAACGTTCGAAAGTATATACTTTCCTTATGAAAATTAACGGCTGAGCAGCCTAATTTGCATATTGAGTGAGTTAAATCGGTCAGGCATACCGAAAACGATAAATTGAAAAAAATGAAAACGAAATTTCATTTCTCACTCTTAGTATGGCACTTACTTAAATGTAAGTATGTATGTATACGTACATACATATATGTATACAGACGTACAGTAGCATGCATATATATATATATATACATATATATATATATATATATATATATACATATATACACACATATGCATACAGGTACACATACATATATGCACGCATCAGTTTAGCCGACGTTTATTATAACGCCGGCCGCTTTGTTCGTTTGTTTGTCAACAAAGCGAACAGCCTGAATTTATGCCATACGGTGTTAAGGCAACCACGTCACCTTTTTGTTCAACACTGACACAGGAACGATGTACTAGTTTCAAGCTTGTTAGCTATCATCAGCACCGTTTACCCATCTGCCAGATAGTTGAACGTTCGAAAGTATATACTTTCCTTATGAAAATTAACGGCTGAGCAGCCTAATTTGCATATTGAGTGAGTTAAATCGGTCAGGCATACCGAAAACGATAAATTGAAAAAAATGAAAACGAAATTTCATTTCTCACTCTTAGTATGGCACTTACTTAAATGTAAGTATGTATGTATACGTACATACATATATGTATACAGACGTACAGTAGCATGCATATATATATATATATACATATATATATATATATATACATATATACACACATATGCATACAGGTACACATACATATATGCACGCATCAGTTTAGCCGACGTTTATTATAACGCCGGCCGCTTTGTTCGTTTGTTTGTCAACAAAGCGAACAGCCTGAATTTATGCCATACGGTGTTAAGGCAACCACGTCACCTTTTTGTTCAACACTGACACAGGAACGATGTACTAGTTTCAAGCTTGTTAGCTATCATCAGCACCGTTTACCCATCTGCCAGATAGTTGAACGTTCGAAAGTATATACTTTCCTTATGAAAATTAACGGCTGAGCAGCCTAATTTGCATATTGAGTGAGTTAAATCGGTCAGGCATACCGAAAACGATAAATTGAAAAAAATGAAAACGAAATTTCATTTCTCACTCTTAGTATGGCACTTACTTAAATGTAAGTATGTATGTATACGTACATACATATATGTATACAGACGTACAGTAGCATGCATATATATATATATATATATATACATATATATATATATATATATATACATATATACACACATATGCATACAGGTACACATACATATATGCACGCATCAGTTTAGCCGACGTTTATTATAACGCCGGCCGCTTTGTTCGTTTGTTTGTCAACAAAGCGAACAGCCTGAATTTATGCCATACGGTGTTAAGGCAACCACGTCACCTTTTTGTTCAACACTGACACAGGAACGATGTACTAGTTTCAAGCTTGTTAGCTATCATCAGCACCGTTTACCCATCTGCCAGATAGTTGAACGTTCGAAAGTATATACTTTCCTTATGAAAATTAACGGCTGAGCAGCCTAATTTGCATATTGAGTGAGTTAAATCGGTCAGGCATACCGAAAACGATAAATTGAAAAAAATGAAAACGAAATTTCATTTCTCACTCTTAGTATGGCACTTACTTAAATGTAAGTATGTATGTATACGTACATACATATATGTATACAGACGTACAGTAGCATGCATATATATATATACATATATATATATATATATATATATATATATATATACATATATACACACATATGCATACAGGTACACATACATATATGCACGCATCAGTTTAGCCGACGTTTATTATAACGCCGGCCGCTTTGTTCGTTTATTTGTCAACAAAGCGAACAGCCTGAATTTATGCCATACGGTGTTAAGGCAACCACGTCACCTTTTTGTTCAACACTGACACAGGAACGATGTACTAGTTTCAAGCTTGTTAGCTATCATCAGCACCGTTTACCCAACTGCCAGATAGTTGAACGTTCGAAAGTATATACTTTCCTTATGAAAATTAACGGCTGAGCAGCCTAATTTGCATATTGAGTGAGTTAAATCGGTCAGGCATACCGAAAACGATAAATTGAAAAAAATGAAAACGAAATTTCATTTCTCACTCTTAGTATGGCACTTACTTAAATGTAAGTATGTATGTATACGTACATACATATATGTATACAGACGTACAGTAGCATGCATATATATATATATATACATATATATATATATATATATATATATATACATATATACACACATATGCATACAGGTACACATACATATATGCACGCATCAGTTTAGCCGACGTTTATTATAACGCCGGCCGCTTTGTTCGTTTGTTTGTCAACAAAGCGAACAGCCTGAATTTATGCCATACGGTGTTAAGGCAACCACGTCACCTTTTTGTTCAACACTGACACAGGAACGATGTACTAGTTTCAAGCTTGTTAGCTATCATCAGCACCGTTTACCCATCTGCCAGATAGTTGAACGTTCGAAAGTATATACTTTCCTTATGAAAATTAACGGCTGAGCAGCCTAATTTGCATATTGAGTGAGTTAAATCGGTCAGGCATACCGAAAACGATAAATTGAAAAAAATGAAAACGAAATTTCATTTCTCACTCTTAGTATGGCACTTACTTAAATGTAAGTATGTATGTATACGTACATACATATATGTATACAGACGTACAGTAGCATGCATATATATATATATATACATATATATATATATATATACATATATACACACATATGCATACAGGTACACATACATATATGCACGCATCAGTTTAGCCGACGTTTATTATAACGCCGGCCGCTTTGTTCGTTTGTTTGTCAACAAAGCGAACAGCCTGAATTTATGCCATACGGTGTTAAGGCAACCACGTCACCTTTTTGTTCAACACTGACACAGGAACGATGTACTAGTTTCAAGCTTGTTAGCTATCATCAGCACCGTTTACCCATCTGCCAGATAGTTGAACGTTCGAAAGTATATACTTTCCTTATGAAAATTAACGGCTGAGCAGCCTAATTTGCATATTGAGTGAGTTAAATCGGTCAGGCATACCGAAAACGATAAATTGAAAAAAATGAAAACGAAATTTCATTTCTCACTCTTAGTATGGCACTTACTTAAATGTAAGTATGTATGTATACGTACATACATATATGTATACAGACGTACAGTAGCATGCATATATATATATATATACATATATATATATATATATATATATATACATATATACACACATATGCATACAGGTACACATACATATATGCACGCATCAGTTTAGCCGACGTTTATTATAACGCCGGCCGCTTTGTTCGTTTGTTTGTCAACAAAGCGAACAGCCTGAATTTATGCCATACGGTGTTAAGGCAACCACGTCACCTTTTTGTTCAACACTGACACAGGAACGATGTACTAGTTTCAAGCTTGTTAGCTATCATCAGCACCGTTTACCCATCTGCCAGATAGTTGAACGTTCGAAAGTATATACTTTCCTTATGAAAATTAACAGCTGAGCAGCCTAATTTGCATATTGAGTGAGTTAAATCGGTCAGGCATACCGAAAACGATAAATTGAAAAAAATGAAAACGAAATTTCATTTCTCACTCTTAGTATGGCACTTACTTAAATGTAAGTATGTATGTATACGTACATACATATATGTATACAGACGTACAGTAGCATGCATATATATATATATATACATATATATATATATATATACATATATACACACATATGCATACAGGTACACATACATATATGCACGCATCAGTTTAGCCGACGTTTATTATAACGCCGGCCGCTTTGTTCGTTTGTTTGTCAACAAAGCGAACAGCCTGAATTTATGCCATACGGTGTTAAGGCAACCACGTCACCTTTTTGTTCAACACTGACACAGGAACGATGTACTAGTTTCAAGCTTGTTAGCTATCATCAGCACCGTTTACCCATCTGCCAGATAGTTGAACGTTCGAAAGTATATACTTTCCTTATGAAAATTAACGGCTGAGCAGCCTAATTTGCATATTGAGTGAGTTAAATCGGTCAGGCATACCGAAAACGATAAATTGAAAAAAATGAAAACGAAATTTCATTTCTCACTCTTAGTATGGCACTTACTTAAATGTAAGTATGTATGTATACGTACATACATATATGTATACAGACGTACAGTAGCATGCATATATATATATACATATATATATATATATATATATATATATATATACATATATACACACATATGCATACAGGTACACATACATATATGCACGCATCAGTTTAGCCGACGTTTATTATAACGCCGGCCGCTTTGTTCGTTTGTTTGTCAACAAAGCGAACAGCCTGAATTTATGCCATACGGTGTTAAGGCAACCACGTCACCTTTTTGTTCAACACTGACACAGGAACGATGTACTAGTTTCAAGCTTGTTAGCTATCATCAGCACCGTTTACCCATCTGCCAGATAGTTGAACGTTCGAAAGTATATACTTTCCTTATGAAAATTAACGGCTGAGCAGCCTAATTTGCATATTGAGTGAGTTAAATCGGTCAGGCATACCGAAAACGATAAATTGAAAAAAATGAAAACGAAATTTCATTTCTCACTCTTAGTATGGCACTTACTTAAATGTAAGTATGTATGTATACGTACATACATATATGTATACAGACGTACAGTAGCATGCATATATATATATATATACATATATATATATATATATATATATATACATATATACACACATATGCATACAGGTACACATACATATATGCACGCATCAGTTTAGCCGACGTTTATTATAACGCCGGCCGCTTTGTTCGTTTGTTTGTCAACAAAGCGAACAGCCTGAATTTATGCCATACGGTGTTAAGGCAACCACGTCACCTTTTTGTTCAACACTGACACAGGAACGATGTACTAGTTTCAAGCTTGTTAGCTATCATCAGCACCGTTTACCCATCTGCCAGATAGTTGAACGTTCGAAAGTATATACTTTCCTTATGAAAATTAACGGCTGAGCAGCCTAATTTGCATATTGAGTGAGTTAAATCGGTCAGGCATACCGAAAACGATAAATTGAAAAAAATGAAAACGAAATTTCATTTCTCACTCTTAGTATGGCACTTACTTAAATGTAAGTATGTATGTATACGTACATACATATATGTATACAGACGTACAGTAGCATGCATATATATATATATATATACATATATATATATATATATATACATATATACACACATATGCATACAGGTACACATACATATATGCACGCATCAGTTTAGCCGACGTTTATTATAACGCCGGCCGCTTTGTTCGTTTGTTTGTCAACAAAGCGAACAGCCTGAATTTATGCCATACGGTGTTAAGGCAACCACGTCACCTTTTTGTTCAACACTGACACAGGAACGATGTACTAGTTTCAAGCTTGTTAGCTATCATCAGCACCGTTTACCCATCTGCCAGATAGTTGAACGTTCGAAAGTATATACTTTCCTTATGAAAATTAACGGCTGAGCAGCCTAATTTGCATATTGAGTGAGTTAAATCGGTCAGGCATACCGAAAACGATAAATTGAAAAAAATGAAAACGAAATTTCATTTCTCACTCTTAGTATGGCACTTACTTAAATGTAAGTATGTATGTATACGTACATACATATATGTATACAGACGTACAGTAGCATGCATATATATATATATATATATATACATATATATATATATATATATATACATATATACACACATATGCATACAGGTACACATACATATATGCACGCATCAGTTTAGCCGACGATTATTATAACGCCGGCCGCTTTGTTCGTTTGTTTGTCAACAAAGCGAACAGCCTGAATTTATGCCATACGGTGTTAAGGCAACCACGTCACCTTTTTGTTCAACACTGACACAGGAACGATGTACTAGTTTCAAGCTTGTTAGCTATCATCAGCACCGTTTACCCATCTGCCAGATAGTTGAACGTTCGAAAGTATATACTTTCCTTATGAAAATTAACGGCTGAGCAGCCTAATTTGCATATTGAGTGAGTTAAATCGGTCAGGCATACCGAAAACGATAAATTGAAAAAAATGAAAACGAAATTTCATTTCTCACTCTTAGTATGGCACTTACTTAAATGTAAGTATGTATGTATACGTACATACATATATGTATACAGACGTACAGTAGCATGCATATATATATATATATACATATATATATATATATATATATATATACATATATACACACATATGCATACAGGTACACATACATATATGCACGCATCAGTTTAGCCGACGTTTATTATAACGCCGGCCGCTTTGTTCGTTTGTTTGTCAACAAAGCGAACAGCCTGAATTTATGCCATACGGTGTTAAGGCAACCACGTCACCTTTTTGTTCAACACTGACACAGGAACGATGTACTAGTTTCAAGCTTGTTAGCTATCATCAGCACCGTTTACCCATCTGCCAGATAGTTGAACGTTCGAAAGTATATACTTTCCTTATGAAAATTAACAGCTGAGCAGCCTAATTTGCATATTGAGTGAGTTAAATCGGTCAGGCATACCGAAAACGATAAATTGAAAAAAATGAAAACGAAATTTCATTTCTCACTCTTAGTATGGCACTTACTTAAATGTAAGTATGTATGTATACGTACATACATATATGTATACAGACGTACAGTAGCATGCATATATATATATATATACATATATATATATATATATACATATATACACACATATGCATACAGGTACACATACATATATGCACGCATCAGTTTAGCCGACGTTTATTATAACGCCGGCCGCTTTGTTCGTTTGTTTGTCAACAAAGCGAACAGCCTGAATTTATGCCATACGGTGTTAAGGCAACCACGTCACCTTTTTGTTCAACACTGACACAGGAACGATGTACTAGTTTCAAGCTTGTTAGCTATCATCAGCACCGTTTACCCATCTGCCAGATAGTTGAACGTTCGAAAGTATATACTTTCCTTATGAAAATTAACGGCTGAGCAGCCTAATTTGCATATTGAGTGAGTTAAATCGGTCAGGCATACCGAAAACGATAAATTGAAAAAAATGAAAACGAAATTTCATTTCTCACTCTTAGTATGGCACTTACTTAAATGTAAGTATGTATGTATACGTACATACATATATGTATACAGACGTACAGTAGCATGCATATATATATATACATATATATATATATATATATATATATATATATACATATATACACACATATGCATACAGGTACACATACATATATGCACGCATCAGTTTAGCCGACGTTTATTATAACGCCGGCCGCTTTGTTCGTTTGTTTGTCAACAAAGCGAACAGCCTGAATTTATGCCATACGGTGTTAAGGCAACCACGTCACCTTTTTGTTCAACACTGACACAGGAACGATGTACTAGTTTCAAGCTTGTTAGCTATCATCAGCACCGTTTACCCATCTGCCAGATAGTTGAACGTTCGAAAGTATATACTTTCCTTATGAAAATTAACGGCTGAGCAGCCTAATTTGCATATTGAGTGAGTTAAATCGGTCAGGCATACCGAAAACGATAAATTGAAAAAAATGAAAACGAAATTTCATTTCTCACTCTTAGTATGGCACTTACTTAAATGTAAGTATGTATGTATACGTACATACATATATGTATACAGACGTACAGTAGCATGCATATATATATATATATACATATATATATATATATATATATATATACATATATACACACATATGCATACAGGTACACATACATATATGCACGCATCAGTTTAGCCGACGTTTATTATAACGCCGGCCGCTTTGTTCGTTTGTTTGTCAACAAAGCGAACAGCCTGAATTTATGCCATACGGTGTTAAGGCAACCACGTCACCTTTTTGTTCAACACTGACACAGGAACGATGTACTAGTTTCAAGCTTGTTAGCTATCATCAGCACCGTTTACCCATCTGCCAGATAGTTGAACGTTCGAAAGTATATACTTTCCTTATGAAAATTAACGGCTGAGCAGCCTAATTTGCATATTGAGTGAGTTAAATCGGTCAGGCATACCGAAAACGATAAATTGAAAAAAATGAAAACGAAATTTCATTTCTCACTCTTAGTATGGCACTTACTTAAATGTAAGTATGTATGTATACGTACATACATATATGTATACAGACGTACAGTAGCATGCATATATATATATATATATACATATATATATATATATATATACATATATACACACATATGCATACAGGTACACATACATATATGCACGCATCAGTTTAGCCGACGTTTATTATAACGCCGGCCGCTTTGTTCGTTTGTTTGTCAACAAAGCGAACAGCCTGAATTTATGCCATACGGTGTTAAGGCAACCACGTCACCTTTTTGTTCAACACTGACACAGGAACGATGTACTAGTTTCAAGCTTGTTAGCTATCATCAGCACCGTTTACCCATCTGCCAGATAGTTGAACGTTCGAAAGTATATACTTTCCTTATGAAAATTAACGGCTGAGCAGCCTAATTTGCATATTGAGTGAGTTAAATCGGTCAGGCATACCGAAAACGATAAATTGAAAAAAATGAAAACGAAATTTCATTTCTCACTCTTAGTATGGCACTTACTTAAATGTAAGTATGTATGTATACGTACATACATATATGTATACAGACGTACAGTAGCATGCATATATATATATATATACATATATATATATATATATATATATATACATATATACACACATATGCATACAGGTACACATACATATATGCACGCATCAGTTTAGCCGACGTTTATTATAACGCCGGCCGCTTTGTTCGTTTGTTTGTCAACAAAGCGAACAGCCTGAATTTATGCCATACGGTGTTAAGGCAACCACGTCACCTTTTTGTTCAACACTGACACAGGAACGATGTACTAGTTTCAAGCTTGTTAGCTATCATCAGCACCGTTTACCCATCTGCCAGATAGTTGAACGTTCGAAAGTATATACTTTCCTTATGAAAATTAACGGCTGAGCAGCCTAATTTGCATATTGAGTGAGTTAAATCGGTCAGGCATACCGAAAACGATAAATTGAAAAAAATGAAAACGAAATTTCATTTCTCACTCTTAGTATGGCACTTACTTAAATGTAAGTATGTATGTATACGTACATACATATATGTATACAGACGTACAGTAGCATGCATATATATATATATATATACATATATATATATATATATATACATATATACACACATATGCATACAGGTACACATACATATATGCACGCATCAGTTTAGCCGACGTTTATTATAACGCCGGCCGCTTTGTTCGTTTGTTTGTCAACAAAGCGAACAGCCTGAATTTATGCCATACGGTGTTAAGGCAACCACGTCACCTTTTTGTTCAACACTGACACAGGAACGATGTACTAGTTTCAAGCTTGTTAGCTATCATCAGCACCGTTTACCCATCTGCCAGATAGTTGAACGTTCGAAAGTATATACTTTCCTTATGAAAATTAACGGCTGAGCAGCCTAATTTGCATATTGAGTGAGTTAAATCGGTCAGGCATACCGAAAACGATAAATTGAAAAAAATGAAAACGAAATTTCATTTCTCACTCTTAGTATGGCACTTACTTAAATGTAAGTATGTATGTATACGTACATACATATATGTATACAGACGTACAGTAGCATGCATATATATATATATATATATATACATATATATATATATATATATATACATATATACACACATATGCATACAGGTACACATACATATATGCACGCATCAGTTTAGCCGACGATTATTATAACGCCGGCCGCTTTGTTCGTTTGTTTGTCAACAAAGCGAACAGCCTGAATTTATGCCATACGGTGTTAAGGCAACCACGTCACCTTTTTGTTCAACACTGACACAGGAACGATGTACTAGTTTCAAGCTTGTTAGCTATCATCAGCACCGTTTACCCATCTGCCAGATAGTTGAACGTTCGAAAGTATATACTTTCCTTATGAAAATTAACGGCTGAGCAGCCTAATTTGCATATTGAGTGAGTTAAATCGGTCAGGCATACCGAAAACGATAAATTGAAAAAAATGAAAACGAAATTTCATTTCTCACTCTTAGTATGGCACTTACTTAAATGTAAGTATGTATGTATACGTACATACATATATGTATACAGACGTACAGTAGCATGCATATATATATATACATATATATATATATATATATATATATATATACATATATACACACATATGCATACAGGTACACATACATATATGCACGCATCAGTTTAGCCGACGTTTATTATAACGCCGGCCGCTTTGTTCGTTTGTTTGTCAACAAAGCGAACAGCCTGAATTTATGCCATACGGTGTTAAGGCAACCACGTCACCTTTTTGTTCAACACTGACACAGGAACGATGTACTAGTTTCAAGCTTGTTAGCTATCATCAGCACCGTTTACCCATCTGCCAGATAGTTGAACGTTCGAAAGTATATACTTTCCTTATGAAAATTAACGGCTGAGCAGCCTAATTTGCATATTGAGTGAGTTAAATCGGTCAGGCATACCGAAAACGATAAATTGAAAAAAATGAAAACGAAATTTCATTTCTCACTCTTAGTATGGCACTTACTTAAATGTAAGTATGTATATATACGTACATACATATATGTATACAGACGTACAGTAGCATGCATATATATATATATATACATATATATATATATATATACATATATACACACATATGCATACAGGTACACATACATATATGCACGCATCAGTTTAGCCGACGTTTATTATAACGCCGGCCGCTTTGTTCGTTTGTTTGTCAACAAAGCGAACAGCCTGAATTTATGCCATACGGTGTTAAGGCAACCACGTCACCTTTTTGTTCAACACTGACACAGGAACGATGTACTAGTTTCAAGCTTGTTAGCTATCATCAGCACCGTTTACCCATCTGCCAGATAGTTGAACGTTCGAAAGTATATACTTTCCTTATGAAAATTAACGGCTGAGCAGCCTAATTTGCATATTGAGTGAGTTAAATCGGTCAGGCATACCGAAAACGATAAATTGAAAAAAATGAAAACGAAATTTCATTTCTCACTCTTAGTATGGCACTTACTTAAATGTAAGTATGTATGTATACGTACATACATATATGTATACAGACGTACAGTAGCATGCATATATATATATATATATACATATATATATATATATATACATATATATATATATATATACATATATACACACATATGCATACAGGTACACATACATATATGCACGCATCAGTTTAGCCGACGTTTATTATAACGCCGGCCGCTTTGTTCGTTTGTTTGTCAACAAAGCGAACAGCCTGAATTTATGCCATACGGTGTTAAGGCAACCACGTCACCTTTTTGTTCAACACTGACACAGGAACGATGTACTAGTTTCAAGCTTGTTAGCTATCATCAGCACCGTTTACCCATCTGCCAGATAGTTGAACGTTCGAAAGTATATACTTTCCTTATGAAAATTAACGGCTGAGCAGCCTAATTTGCATATTGAGTGAGTTAAATCGGTCAGGCATACCGAAAACGATAAATTGAAAAAAATGAAAACGAAATTTCATTTCTCACTCTTAGTATGGCACTTACTTAAATGTAAGTATGTATGTATACGTACATACATATATGTATACAGACGTACAGTAGCATGCATATATATATATATATATATATACATATATATATATATATATATATACATATATACACACATATGCATACAGGTACACATAGATATATGCACGCATCAGTTTAGCCGACGTTTATTATAACGCCGGCCGCTTTGTTCGTTTGTTTGTCAACAAAGCGAACAGCCTGAATTTATGCCATACGGTGTTAAGGCAACCACGTCACCTTTTTGTTCAACACTGACACAGGAACGATGTACTAGTTTCAAGCTTGTTAGCTATCATCAGCACCGTTTACCCATCTGCCAGATAGTTGAACGTTCGAAAGTATATACTTTCCTTATGAAAATTAACGGCTGAGCAGCCTAATTTGCATATTGAGTGAGTTAAATCGGTCAGGCATACCGAAAACGATAAATTGAAAAAAATGAAAACGAAATTTCATTTCTCACTCTTAGTATGGCACTTACTTAAATGTAAGTATGTATGTATACGTACATACATATATGTATACAGACGTACAGTAGCATGCATATATATATATATATACATATATATATATATATATACATATATACACACATATGCATACAGGTACACATACATATATGCACGCATCAGTTTAGCCGACGTTTATTATAACGCCGGCCGCTTTGTTCGTTTGTTTGTCAACAAAGCGAACAGCCTGAATTTATGCCATACGGTGTTAAGGCAACCACGTCACCTTTTTGTTCAACACTGACACAGGAACGATGTACTAGTTTCAAGCTTGTTAGCTATCATCAGCACCGTTTACCCATCTGCCAGATAGTTGAACGTTCGAAAGTATATACTTTCCTTATGAAAATTAACGGCTGAGCAGCCTAATTTGCATATTGAGTGAGTTAAATCGGTCAGGCATACCGAAAACGATAAATTGAAAAAAATGAAAACGAAATTTCATTTCTCACTCTTAGTATGGCACTTACTTAAATGTAAGTATGTATGTATACGTACATACATATATGTATACAGACGTACAGTAGCATGCATATATATATATATATATATATACATATATATATATATATATATATACATATATACACACATATGCATACAGGTACACATACATATATGCACGCATCAGTTTAGCCGACGTTTATTATAACGCCGGCCGCTTTGTTCGTTTGTTTGTCAACAAAGCGAACAGCCTGAATTTATGCCATACGGTGTTAAGGCAACCACGTCACCTTTTTGTTCAACACTGACACAGGAACGATGTACTAGTTTCAAGCTTGTTAGCTATCATCAGCACCGTTTACCCATCTGCCAGATAGTTGAACGTTCGAAAGTATATACTTTCCTTATGAAAATTAACGGCTGAGCAGCCTAATTTGCATATTGAGTGAGTTAAATCGGTCAGGCATACCGAAAACGATAAATTGAAAAAAATGAAAACGAAATTTCATTTCTCACTCTTAGTATGGCACTTACTTAAATGTAAGTATGTATGTATACGTACATACATATATGTATACAGACGTACAGTAGCATGCATATATATATATACATATATATATATATATATATATATATATATATATACATATATACACACATATGCATACAGGTACACATACATATATGCACGCATCAGTTTAGCCGACGTTTATTATAACGCCGGCCGCTTTGTTCGTTTATTTGTCAACAAAGCGAACAGCCTGAATTTATGCCATACGGTGTTAAGGCAACCACGTCACCTTTTTGTTCAACACTGACACAGGAACGATGTACTAGTTTCAAGCTTGTTAGCTATCATCAGCACCGTTTACCCAACTGCCAGATAGTTGAACGTTCGAAAGTATATACTTTCCTTATGAAAATTAACGGCTGAGCAGCCTAATTTGCATATTGAGTGAGTTAAATCGGTCAGGCATACCGAAAACGATAAATTGAAAAAAATGAAAACGAAATTTCATTTCTCACTCTTAGTATGGCACTTACTTAAATGTAAGTATGTATGTATACGTACATACATATATGTATACAGACGTACAGTAGCATGCATATATATATATATATACATATATATATATATATATATATATATATACATATATACACACATATGCATACAGGTACACATACATATATGCACGCATCAGTTTAGCCGACGTTTATTATAACGCCGGCCGCTTTGTTCGTTTGTTTGTCAACAAAGCGAACAGCCTGAATTTATGCCATACGGTGTTAAGGCAACCACGTCACCTTTTTGTTCAACACTGACACAGGAACGATGTACTAGTTTCAAGCTTGTTAGCTATCATCAGCACCGTTTACCCATCTGCCAGATAGTTGAACGTTCGAAAGTATATACTTTCCTTATGAAAATTAACGGCTGAGCAGCCTAATTTGCATATTGAGTGAGTTAAATCGGTCAGGCATACCGAAAACGATAAATTGAAAAAAATGAAAACGAAATTTCATTTCTCACTCTTAGTATGGCACTTACTTAAATGTAAGTATGTATGTATACGTACATACATATATGTATACAGACGTACAGTAGCATGCATATATATATATATATACATATATATATATATATATACATATATACACACATATGCATACAGGTACACATACATATATGCACGCATCAGTTTAGCCGACGTTTATTATAACGCCGGCCGCTTTGTTCGTTTGTTTGTCAACAAAGCGAACAGCCTGAATTTATGCCATACGGTGTTAAGGCAACCACGTCACCTTTTTGTTCAACACTGACACAGGAACGATGTACTAGTTTCAAGCTTGTTAGCTATCATCAGCACCGTTTACCCATCTGCCAGATAGTTGAACGTTCGAAAGTATATACTTTCCTTATGAAAATTAACGGCTGAGCAGCCTAATTTGCATATTGAGTGAGTTAAATCGGTCAGGCATACCGAAAACGATAAATTGAAAAAAATGAAAACGAAATTTCATTTCTCACTCTTAGTATGGCACTTACTTAAATGTAAGTATGTATGTATACGTACATACATATATGTATACAGACGTACAGTAGCATGCATATATATATATATATACATATATATATATATATATATATATATACATATATACACACATATGCATACAGGTACACATACATATATGCACGCATCAGTTTAGCCGACGTTTATTATAACGCCGGCCGCTTTGTTCGTTTGTTTGTCAACAAAGCGAACAGCCTGAATTTATGCCATACGGTGTTAAGGCAACCACGTCACCTTTTTGTTCAACACTGACACAGGAACGATGTACTAGTTTCAAGCTTGTTAGCTATCATCAGCACCGTTTACCCATCTGCCAGATAGTTGAACGTTCGAAAGTATATACTTTCCTTATGAAAATTAACAGCTGAGCAGCCTAATTTGCATATTGAGTGAGTTAAATCGGTCAGGCATACCGAAAACGATAAATTGAAAAAAATGAAAACGAAATTTCATTTCTCACTCTTAGTATGGCACTTACTTAAATGTAAGTATGTATGTATACGTACATACATATATGTATACAGACGTACAGTAGCATGCATATATATATATATATACATATATATATATATATATACATATATACACACATATGCATACAGGTACACATACATATATGCACGCATCAGTTTAGCCGACGTTTATTATAACGCCGGCCGCTTTGTTCGTTTGTTTGTCAACAAAGCGAACAGCCTGAATTTATGCCATACGGTGTTAAGGCAACCACGTCACCTTTTTGTTCAACACTGACACAGGAACGATGTACTAGTTTCAAGCTTGTTAGCTATCATCAGCACCGTTTACCCATCTGCCAGATAGTTGAACGTTCGAAAGTATATACTTTCCTTATGAAAATTAACGGCTGAGCAGCCTAATTTGCATATTGAGTGAGTTAAATCGGTCAGGCATACCGAAAACGATAAATTGAAAAAAATGAAAACGAAATTTCATTTCTCACTCTTAGTATGGCACTTACTTAAATGTAAGTATGTATGTATACGTACATACATATATGTATACAGACGTACAGTAGCATGCATATATATATATATATACATATATATATATATATATACATATATACACACATATGCATACAGGTACACATACATATATGCACGCATCAGTTTAGCCGACGTTTATTATAACGCCGGCCGCTTTGTTCGTTTGTTTGTCAACAAAGCGAACAGCCTGAATTTATGCCATACGGTGTTAAGGCAACCACGTCACCTTTTTATTCAACACTGACACAGGAACGATGTACTAGTTTCAAGCTTGTTAGCTATCATCAGCACCGTTTACCCATCTGCCAGATAGTTGAACGTTCGAAAGTATATACTTTCCTTATGAAAATTAACGGCTGAGCAGCCTAATTTGCATATTGAGTGAGTTAAATCTGTCAGGCATACCGAAAACGATAAATTGAAAAAAATGAAAACGAAATTTCATTTCTCACTCTTAGTATGGCACTTACTTAAATGTAAGTATGTATGTATACGTACATACATATATGTATACAGACGTACAGTAGCATGCATATATATATATACATATATATATATATATATATATATATATATATACATATATACACACATATGCATACAGGTACACATACATATATGCACGCATCAGTTTAGCCGACGTTTATTATAACGCCGGCCGCTTTGTTCGTTTGTTTGTCAACAAAGCGAACAGCCTGAATTTATGCCATACGGTGTTAAGGCAACCACGTCACCTTTTTGTTCAACACTGACACAGGAACGATGTACTAGTTTCAAGCTTGTTAGCTATCATCAGCACCGTTTACCCATCTGCCAGATAGTTGAACGTTCGAAAGTATATACTTTCCTTATGAAAATTAACGGCTGAGCAGCCTAATTTGCATATTGAGTGAGTTAAATCGGTCAGGCATACCGAAAACGATAAATTGAAAAAAATGAAAACGAAATTTCATTTCTCACTCTTAGTATGGCACTTACTTAAATGTAAGTATGTATGTATACGTACATACATATATGTATACAGACGTACAGTAGCATGCATATATATATATATATACATATATATATATATATATATATATATACATATATACACACATATGCATACAGGTACACATACATATATGCACGCATCAGTTTAGCCGACGTTTATTATAACGCCGGCCGCTTTGTTCGTTTGTTTGTCAACAAAGCGAACAGCCTGAATTTATGCCATACGGTGTTAAGGCAACCACGTCACCTTTTTGTTCAACACTGACACAGGAACGATGTACTAGTTTCAAGCTTGTTAGCTATCATCAGCACCGTTTACCCATCTGCCAGATAGTTGAACGTTCGAAAGTATATACTTTCCTTATGAAAATTAACGGCTGAGCAGCCTAATTTGCATATTGAGTGAGTTAAATCGGTCAGGCATACCGAAAACGATAAATTGAAAAAAATGAAAACGAAATTTCATTTCTCACTCTTAGTATGGCACTTACTTAAATGTAAGTATGTATGTATACGTACATACATATATGTATACAGACGTACAGTAGCATGCATATATATATATATATATACATATATATATATATATATATACATATATACACACATATGCATACAGGTACACATACATATATGCACGCATCAGTTTAGCCGACGTTTATTATAACGCCGGCCGCTTTGTTCGTTTGTTTGTCAACAAAGCGAACAGCCTGAATTTATGCCATACGGTGTTAAGGCAACCACGTCACCTTTTTGTTCAACACTGACACAGGAACGATGTACTAGTTTCAAGCTTGTTAGCTATCATCAGCACCGTTTACCCATCTGCCAGATAGTTGAACGTTCGAAAGTATATACTTTCCTTATGAAAATTAACGGCTGAGCAGCCTAATTTGCATATTGAGTGAGTTAAATCGGTCAGGCATACCGAAAACGATAAATTGAAAAAAATGAAAACGAAATTTCATTTCTCACTCTTAGTATGGCACTTACTTAAATGTAAGTATGTATGTATACGTACATACATATATGTATACAGACGTACAGTAGCATGCATATATATATATATATACATATATATATATATATATATATACATATATACACACATATGCATACAGGTACACATACATATATGCACGCATCAGTTTAGCCGACGTTTATTATAACGCCGGCCGCTTTGTTCGTTTGTTTGTCAACAAAGCGAACAGCCTGAATTTATGCCATACGGTGTTAAGGCAACCACGTCACCTTTTTGTTCAACACTGACACAGGAACGATGTACTAGTTTCAAGCTTGTTAGCTATCATCAGCACCGTTTACCCATCTGCCAGATAGTTGAACGTTCGAAAGTATATACTTTCCTTATGAAAATTAACGGCTGAGCAGCCTAATTTGCATATTGAGTGAGTTAAATCGGTCAGGCATACCGAAAACGATAAATTGAAAAAAATGAAAACGAAATTTCATTTCTCACTCTTAGTATGGCACTTACTTAAATGTAAGTATGTATGTATACGTACATACATATATGTATACAGACGTACAGTAGCATGCATATATATATATACATATATATATATATATATATATATATATATACATATATACACACATATGCATACAGGTACACATACATATATGCACGCATCAGTTTAGCCGACGTTTATTATAACGCCGGCCGCTTTGTTCGTTTGTTTGTCAACAAAGCGAACAGCCTGAATTTATGCCATACGGTGTTAAGGCAACCACGTCACCTTTTTGTTCAACACTGACACAGGAACGATGTACTAGTTTCAAGCTTGTTAGCTATCATCAGCACCGTTTACCCATCTGCCAGATAGTTGAACGTTCGAAAGTATATACTTTCCTTATGAAAATTAACGGCTGAGCAGCCTAATTTGCATATTGAGTGAGTTAAATCGGTCAGGCATACCGAAAACGATAAATTGAAAAAAATGAAAACGAAATTTCATTTCTCACTCTTAGTATGGCACTTACTTAAATGTAAGTATGTATATATACGTACATACATATATGTATACAGACGTACAGTAGCATGCATATATATATATATATACATATATATATATATATATACATATATACACACATATGCATACAGGTACACATACATATATGCACGCATCAGTTTAGCCGACGTTTATTATAACGCCGGCCGCTTTGTTCGTTTGTTTGTCAACAAAGCGAACAGCCTGAATTTATGCCATACGGTGTTAAGGCAACCACGTCACCTTTTTGTTCAACACTGACACAGGAACGATGTACTAGTTTCAAGCTTGTTAGCTATCATCAGCACCGTTTACCCATCTGCCAGATAGTTGAACGTTCGAAAGTATATACTTTCCTTATGAAAATTAACGGCTGAGCAGCCTAATTTGCATATTGAGTGAGTTAAATCGGTCAGGCATACCGAAAACGATAAATTGAAAAAAATGAAAACGAAATTTCATTTCTCACTCTTAGTATGGCACTTACTTAAATGTAAGTATGTATGTATACGTACATACATATATGTATACAGACGTACAGTAGCATGCATATATATATATATATATACATATATATATATATATATACATATATATATATATATATACATATATACACACATATGCATACAGGTACACATACATATATGCACGCATCAGTTTAGCCGACGTTTATTATAACGCCGGCCGCTTTGTTCGTTTGTTTGTCAACAAAGCGAACAGCCTGAATTTATGCCATACGGTGTTAAGGCAACCACGTCACCTTTTTGTTCAACACTGACACAGGAACGATGTACTAGTTTCAAGCTTGTTAGCTATCATCAGCACCGTTTACCCATCTGCCAGATAGTTGAACGTTCGAAAGTATATACTTTCCTTATGAAAATTAACGGCTGAGCAGCCTAATTTGCATATTGAGTGAGTTAAATCGGTCAGGCATACCGAAAACGATAAATTGAAAAAAATGAAAACGAAATTTCATTTCTCACTCTTAGTATGGCACTTACTTAAATGTAAGTATGTATGTATACGTACATACATATATGTATACAGACGTACAGTAGCATGCATATATATATATATATATATATACATATATATATATATATATATATACATATATACACACATATGCATACAGGTACACATAGATATATGCACGCATCAGTTTAGCCGACGTTTATTATAACGCCGGCCGCTTTGTTCGTTTGTTTGTCAACAAAGCGAACAGCCTGAATTTATGCCATACGGTGTTAAGGCAACCACGTCACCTTTTTGTTCAACACTGACACAGGAACGATGTACTAGTTTCAAGCTTGTTAGCTATCATCAGCACCGTTTACCCATCTGCCAGATAGTTGAACGTTCGAAAGTATATACTTTCCTTATGAAAATTAACGGCTGAGCAGCCTAATTTGCATATTGAGTGAGTTAAATCGGTCAGGCATACCGAAAACGATAAATTGAAAAAAATGAAAACGAAATTTCATTTCTCACTCTTAGTATGGCACTTACTTAAATGTAAGTATGTATGTATACGTACATACATATATGTATACAGACGTACAGTAGCATGCATATATATATATACATATAT
Source organism: Eledone cirrhosa (assembly GCA_964016885.1). Classification (NCBI taxonomy): domain Eukaryota; kingdom Metazoa; phylum Mollusca; class Cephalopoda; order Octopoda; family Eledonidae; genus Eledone; species Eledone cirrhosa. The sequence continues at coordinate 116,156 of CAXHJY010000212.1, read as the reverse complement.
ATATATATATATATATATATACATATATACACACATATGCATACAGGTACACATACATATATGCACGCATCAGTTTAGCCGACGTTTATTATAACGCCGGCCGCTTTGTTCGTTTGTTTGTCAACAAAGCGAACAGCCTGAATTTATGCCATACGGTGTTAAGGCAACCACGTCACCTTTTTGTTCAACACTGACACAGGAACGATGTACTAGTTTCAAGCTTGTTAGCTATCATCAGCACCGTTTACCCATCTGCCAGATAGTTGAACGTTCGAAAGTATATACTTTCCTTATGAAAATTAACGGCTGAGCAGCCTAATTTGCATATTGAGTGAGTTAAATCGGTCAGGCATACCGAAAACGATAAATTGAAAAAAATGAAAACGAAATTTCATTTCTCACTCTTAGTATGGCACTTACTTAAATGTAAGTATGTATGTATACGTACATACATATATGTATACAGACGTACAGTAGCATGCATATATATATATATATATACATATATATATATATATATATATATATATATATATATATATATATATATATATATATACATATATACACACATATGCATACAGGTACACATACATATATGCACGCATCAGTTTAGCCGACGTTTATTATAACGCCGGCCGCTTTGTTCGTTTGTTTGTCAACAAAGCGAACAGCCTGAATTTATGCCATACGGTGTTAAGGCAACCACGTCACCTTTTTGTTCAACACTGACACAGGAACGATGTACTAGTTTCAAGCTTGTTAGCTATCATCAGCACCGTTTACCCATCTGCCAGATAGTTGAACGTTAGAAAGTATATACTTTCCTTATGAAAATTAACGGCTGAGCAGCCTAATTTGCATATTGAGTGAGTTAAATCGGTCAGGCATACCGAAAACGATAAATTGAAAAAAATGAAAACGAAATTTCATTTCTCACTCTTAGTATGGCACTTACTTAAATGTAAGTATGTATATATACGTACATACATATATGTATACAGACGTACAGTAGCATGCATATATATATATATATACATATATATATATATATATATATATATATATACATATATACACACATATGCATACAGGTACACATACATATATGCACGCATCAGTTTAGCCGACGTTTATTATAACGCCGACCGCTTTGTTCGTTTGTTTGTCAACAAAGCGAACAGCCTGAATTTATGCCATACGGTGTTAAGGCAACCACGTCACCTTTTTGTTCAACACTGACACAGGAACGATGTACTAGTTTCAAGCTTGTTAGCTATCATCAGCACCGTTTACCCATCTGCCAGATAGTTGAACGTTCGAAAGTATATACTTTCCTTATGAAAATTAACGGCTGAGCAGCCTAATTTGCATATTGAGTGAGTTAAATCGGTCAGCCATACCGAAAACGATAAATTGAAAAAAATGAAAACGAAATTTCATTTCTCACTCTTAGTATGGCACTTACTTAAATGTAAGTATGTATGTATACGTACATACATATATGTATACAGACGTACAGTAGCATGCATATATATATATATATACATATATATATATATATATATATATACATATATACACACATATGCATACAGGTACACATACATATATGCACGCATCAGTTTAGCCGACGTTTATTATAACGCCGGCCGCTTTGTTCGTTTGTTTGTCAACAAAGCGAACAGCCTGAATTTATGCCATACGGTGTTAAGGCAACCACGTCACCTTTTTGTTCAACACTGACACAGGAACGATGTACTAGTTTCAAGCTTGTTAGCTATCATCAGCACCGTTTACCCATCTGCCAGATAGTTGAACGTTCGAAAGTATATACTTTCCTTATGAAAATTAACGGCTGAGCAGCCTAATTTGCATATTGAGTGAGTTAAATCGGTCAGGCATACCGAAAACGAAAAATTGAAAAAAATGAAAACGAAATTTCATTTCTCACTCTTAGTATGGCACTTACTTAAATGTAAGTATGTATGTATACGTACATACATATATGTATACAGACGTATAGTAGCATGCATATATATATATATATACATATATATATATATATATACATATATATATATATATATATATACATATATACACACATATGCATACAGGTACACATACATATATGCACGCATCAGTTTAGCCGACGTTTATTATAACGCCGGCCGCTTTGTTCGTTTGTTTGTCAACAACGCGAACAGCCTGAATTTATGCCATACGGTGTTAAGGCAACCACGTCACCTTTTTGTTCAACACTGACACAGGAACGATGTACTAGTTTCAAGCTTGTTAGCTATCATCAGCACCGTTTACCCATCTGCCAGATAGTTGAACGTTCGAAAGTATATACTTTCCTTATGAAAATTAACGGCTGAGCAGCCTAATTTGCATATTGAGTGAGTTAAATCGGTCAGGCATACCGAAAACGATAAATTGAAAAAAATGAAAACGAAATTTCATTTCTCACTCTTAGTATGGCACTTACTTAAATGTAAGTATGTATGTATACGTACATACATATATGTATACAGACGTACAGTAGCATGCATATATATATATATATACATATATATATATATATATATACATATATACACACATATGCATACAGGTACACATACATATATGCACGCATCAGTTTAGCCGACGTTTATTATAACGCCGGCCGCTTTGTTCGTTTGTTTGTCAACAAAGCGAACAGCCTGAATTTATGCCATACGGTGTTAAGGCAACCACGTCACCTTTTTGTTCAACACTGACACAGGAACGATGTACTAGTTTCAAGCTTGTTAGCTATCATCAGCACCGTTTACCCATCTGCCAGATAGTTGAACGTTCGAAAGTATATACTTTCCTTATGAAAATTAACGGCTGAGCAGCCTAATTTGCATATTGAGTGAGTTAAATCGGTCAGGCATACCGAAAACGATAAATTGAAAGAAATGAAAACGAAATTTCATTTCTCACTCTTAGTATGGCACTTACTTAAATGTAAGTATGTATGTATACGTACATACATATATGTATACAGACGTACAGTAGCATGCATATATATATATATATACATATATATATATATATATATATACATATATACACACATATGCATACAGGTACACATACATATATGCACGCATCAGTTTAGCCGACGTTTATTATAACGCCGGCCGCTTTGTTCGTTTGTTTGTCAACAAAGCGAACAGCCTGAATTCATGCCATACGGTGTTAAGGCAACCACGTCACCTTTTTGTTCAACACTGACACAGGAACGATGTACTAGTTTCAAGCTTGTTAGCTATCATCAGCACCGTTTACCCATCTGCCAGATAGTTGAACGTTCGAAAGTATATACTTTCCTTATGAAAATTAACGGCTGAGCAGCCTAATTTGCATATTGAGTGAGTTAAATCGGTCAGGCATACCGAAAACGATAAATTGAAAAAAATGAAAACGAAATTTCATTTCTCACTCTTAGTATGGCACTTACTTAAATGTAAGTATGTATGTATACGTACATACATATATGTATACAGACGTACAGTAGCATGCATATATATATATATATACATATATATATATATATATATATACATATATACACACATATGCATACAGGTACACATACATATATGCACGCATCAGTTTAGCCGACGTTTATTATAACGCCGGCCGCTTTGTTCGTTTGTTTGTCAACAAAGCGAACAGCCTGAATTTATGCCATACGGTGTTAAGGCAACCACGTCACCTTTTTGTTCAACACTGACACAGGAACGATGTACTAGTTTCAAGCTTGTTAGCTATCATCAGCACCGTTTACCCATCTGCCAGATAGTTGAACGTTCGAAAGTATATACTTTCCTTATGAAAATTAACGGCTGAGCAGCCTAATTTGCATATTGAGTGAGTTAAATCGGTCAGGCATACCGAAAACGATAAATTGAAAAAAATGAAAACGAAATTTCATTTCTCACTCTTATTATGGCACTTACTTAAATGTAAGTATGTATGTATACGTACATACATATATGTATACAGACGTACAGTAGCATGCATATATATATATATATACATATATATATATATATATATATATACATATATACACACATATGCATACAGGTACACATACATATATGCACGCATCAGTTTAGCCGACGTTTATTATAACGCCGGCCGCTTTGTTCGTTTGTTTGTCAACAAACCGAACAGCCTGAATTTATGCCATACGGTGTTAAGGCAACCACGTCACCTTTTTGTTCAACACTGACACAGGAACGATGTACTAGTTTCAAGCTTGTTAGCTATCATCAGCACCGTTTACCCATCTGCCAGATAGTTGAACGTTCGAAAGTATATACTTTCCTTATGAAAATTAACGGCTGAGCAGCCTAATTTGCATATTGAGTGAGTTAAATCGGTCAGGCATACCGAAAACGATAAATTGAAAAAAATGAAAACGAAATTTCATTTCTCACTCTTAGTATGGCACTTACTTAAATGTAAGTATGTATATATACGTACATACATATATGTATACAGACGTACAGTAGCATGCATATATATATATATATACATATATATATATATATATATATATATATATACATATATACACACATATGCATACAGGTACACATACATATATGCACGCATCAGTTTAGCCGACGTTTATTATAACGCCGGCCGCTTTGTTCGTTTGTTTGTCAACAAAGCGAACAGCCTGAATTTATGCCATACGGTGTTAAGGCAACCACGTCACCTTTTTGTTCAACACTGACACAGGAACGATGTACTAGTTTCAAGCTTGTTAGCTATCATCAGCACCGTTTACCCATCTGCCAGATAGTTGAACGTTCGAAAGTATATACTTTCCTTATGAAAATTAACGGCTGAGCAGCCTAATTTGCATATTGAGTGAGTTAAATCGGTCAGGCATACCGAAAACGATAAATTGAAAAAAATGAAAACGAAATTTCATTTCTCACTCTTAGTATGGCACTTACTTAAATGTAAGTATGTATGTATACGTACATACATATATGTATACAGACGTACAGTAGCATGCATATATATATATATATACATATATATATATATATATATATATATACATATATACACACATATGCATACAGGTACACATACATATATGCACGCATCAGTTTAGCCGACGTTTATTATAACGCCGGCCGCTTTGTTCGTTTGTTTGTCAACAAAGCGAACAGCCTGAATTTATGCCATACGGTGTTAAGGCAACCACGTCACCTTTTTGTTCAACACTGACACAGGAACGATGTACTAGTTTCAAGCTTGTTAGCTATCATCAGCACCGTTTACCCATCTGCCAGATAGTTGAACGTTCGAAAGTATATACTTTCCTTATGAAAATTAACGGCTGAGCAGCCTAATTTGCATATTGAGTGAGTTAAATCGGTCAGGCATACCGAAAACGATAAATTGAAAAAAATGAAAACGAAATTTCATTTCTCACTCTTAGTATGGCACTTACTTAAATGTAAGTATGTATGTATACGTACATACATATATGTATACAGACGTACAGTAGCATGCATATATATATATATATACATATATATATATATATATATATATATATACATATATACACACATATGCATACAGGTACACATACATATATGCACGCATCAGTTTAGCCGACGTTTATTATAACGCCGGCCGCTTTGTTCGTTTGTTTGTCAACAAAGCGAACAGCCTGAATTTATGCCATACGGTGTTAAGGCAACCACGTCACCTTTTTGTTCAACACTGACACAGGAACGATGTACTAGTTTCAAGCTTGTTAGCTATCACCAGCACCGTTTACCCATCTGCCAGATAGTTGAACGTTCGAAAGTATATACTTTCCTTATGAAAATTAACGGCTGAGCAGCCTAATTTGCATATTGAGTGAGTTAAATCGGTCAGGCATACCGAAAACGATAAATTGAAAAAAATGAAAACGAAATTTCATTTCTCACTCTTAGTATGGCACTTACTTAAATGTAAGTATGTATGTATACGTACATACATATATGTATACAGACGTACAGTAGCATGCATATATATATATATATACATATATATATATATATATATATATATACATATATACACACATATGCATACAGGTACACATACATATATGCACGCATCAGTTTAGCCGACGTTTATTATAACGCCGGCCGCTTTGTTCGTTTGTTTGTCAACAAAGCGAACAGCCTGAATTTATGCCATACGGTGTTAAGGCAACCACGTCACCTTTTTGTTCAACACTGACACAGGAACGATGTACTAGTTTCAAGCTTGTTAGCTATCATCAGCACCGTTTACCCATCTGCCAGATAGTTGAACGTTCGAAAGTATATACTTTCCTTATGAAAATTAACGGCTGAGCAGCCTAATTTGCATATTGAGTGAGTTAAATCGGTCAGGCATACCGAAAACGATAAATTGAAAAAAATGAAAACGAAATTTCATTTCTCACTCTTAGTATGGCACTTACTTAAATGTAAGTATGTATGTATACGTACATACATATATGTATACAGACGTACAGTAGCATGCATATATATATATATATACATATATATATATATATATACATATATACACACATATGCATACAGGTACACATACATATATGCACGCATCAGTTTAGCCGACGTTTATTATAACGCCGGCCGCTTTGTTCGTTTGTTTGTCAACAAAGCGAACAGCCTGAATTTATGCCATACGGTGTTAAGGCAACCACGTCACCTTTTTGTTCAACACTGACACAGGAACGATGTACTAGTTTCAAGCTTGTTAGCTATCATCAGCACCGTTTACCCATCTGCCAGATAGTTGAACGTTCGAAAGTATATACTTTCCTTATGAAAATTAACGGCTGAGCAGCCTAATTTGCATATTGAGTGAGTTAAATCGGTCAGGCATACCGAAAACGATAAATTGAAAAAAATGAAAACGAAATTTCATTTCTCACTCTTAGTATGGCACTTACTTAAATGTAAGTATGTATGTATACGTACATACATATATGTATACAGACGTACAGTAGCATGCATATATATATATATATATATATATACATATATATATATAAAAAAATACATATATACACACATATGCATACAGGTACACATACATATATGCACGCATCAGTTTAGCCGACGTTTATTATAACGCCGGCCGCTTTGTTCGTTTGTTTGTCAACAAAGCGAACAGCCTGAATTTATGCCATACGGTGTTAAGGCAACCACGTCACCTTTTTGTTCAACACTGACACAGGAACGATGTACTAGTTTCAAGCTTGTTAGCTATCATCAGCACCGTTTACCCATCTGCCAGATAGTTGAACGTTCGAAAGTATATACTTTCCTTATGAAAATTAACGGCTGAGCAGCCTAATTTGCATATTGAGTGAGTTAAATCGGTCAGGCATACCGAAAACGATAAATTGAAAAAAATGAAAACGAAATTTCATTTCTCACTCTTAGTATGGCACTTACTTAAATGTAAGTATGTATGTATACGTACATACATATATGTATACAGACGTACAGTAGCATGCATATATATATATACATATATATATATATATATATATATATATATATATACATATATACACACATATGCATACAGGTACACATACATATATGCACGCATCAGTTTAGCCGACGTTTATTATAACGCCGGCCGCTTTGTTCGTTTATTTGTCAACAAAGCGAACAGCCTGAATTTATGCCATACGGTGTTAAGGCAACCACGTCACCTTTTTGTTCAACACTGACACAGGAACGATGTACTAGTTTCAAGCTTGTTAGCTATCATCAGCACCGTTTACCCATCTGCCAGATAGTTGAACGTTCGAAAGTATATACTTTCCTTATGAAAATTAACGGCTGAGCAGCCTAATTTGCATATTGAGTGAGTTAAATCGGTCAGGCATACCGAAAACGATAAATTGAAAAAAATGAAAACGAAATTTCATTTCTCACTCTTAGTATGGCACTTACTTAAATGTAAGTATGTATGTATACGTACATACATATATGTATACAGACGTACAGTAGCATGCATATATATATATATATACATATATATATATATATATACATATATACACACATATGCATACAGGTACACATACATATATGCACGCATCAGTTTAGCCGACGTTTATTATAACGCCGGCCGCTTTGTTCGTTTGTTTGTCAACAAAGCGAACAGCCTGAATTTATGCCATACGGTGTTAAGGCAACCACGTCACCTTTTTGTTCAACACTGACACAGGAACGATGTACTAGTTTCAAGCTTGTTAGCTATCATCAGCACCGTTTACCCATCTGCCAGATAGTTGAACGTTCGAAAGTATATACTTTCCTTATGAAAATTAACGGCTGAGCAGCCTAATTTGCATATTGAGTGAGTTAAATCGGTCAGGCATACCGAAAACGATAAATTGAAAAAAATGAAAACGAAATTTCATTTCTCACTCTTAGTATGGCACTTACTTAAATGTAAGTATGTATGTATACGTACATACATATATGTATACAGACGTACAGTAGCATGCATATATATATATATATACATATATATATATATATATATATATATATACATATATACACACATATGCATACAGGTACACATACATATATGCACGCATCAGTTTAGCCGACGTTTATTATAACGCCGGCCGCTTTGTTCGTTTGTTTGTCAACAAAGCGAACAGCCTGAATTTATGCCATACGGTGTTAAGGCAACCACGTCACCTTTTTGTTCAACACTGACACAGGAACGATGTACTAGTTTCAAGCTTGTTAGCTATCATCAGCACCGTTTACCCATCTGCCAGATAGTTGAACGTTCGAAAGTATATACTTTCCTTATGAAAATTAACGGCTGAGCAGCCTAATTTGCATATTGAGTGAGTTAAATCGGTCAGGCATACCGAAAACGATAAATTGAAAAAAATGAAAACGAAATTTCATTTCTCACTCTTAGTATGGCACTTACTTAAATGTAAGTATGTATGTATACGTACATACATATATGTATACAGACGTACAGTAGCATGCATATATATATATATATATACATATATATATATATATATACATATATACACACATATGCATACAGGTACACATACATATATGCACGCATCAGTTTAGCCGACGTTTATTATAACGCCGGCCGCTTTGTTCGTTTGTTTGTCAACAAAGCGAACAGCCTGAATTTATGCCATACGGTGTTAAGGCAACCACGTCACCTTTTTGTTCAACACTGACACAGGAACGATGTACTAGTTTCAAGCTTGTTAGCTATCATCAGCACCGTTTACCCATCTGCCAGATAGTTGAACGTTCGAAAGTATATACTTTCCTTATGAAAATTAACGGCTGAGCAGCCTAATTTGCATATTGAGTGAGTTAAATCGGTCAGGCATACCGAAAACGATAAATTGAAAAAAATGAAAACGAAATTTCATTTCTCACTCTTAGTATGGCACTTACTTAAATGTAAGTATGTATGTATACGTACATACATATATGTATACAGACGTACAGTAGCATGCATATATATATATATATACATATATATATATATATATACATATATACACACATATGCATACAGGTACACATACATATATGCACGCATCAGTTTAGCCGACGTTTATTATAACGCCGGCCGCTTTGTTCGTTTGTTTGTCAACAAAGCGAACAGCCTGAATTTATGCCATACGGTGTTAAGGCAACCACGTCACCTTTTTGTTCAACACTGACACAGGAACGATGTACTAGTTTCAAGCTTGTTAGCTATCATCAGCACCGTTTACCCATCTGCCAGATAGTTGAACGTTCGAAAGTATATACTTTCCTTATGAAAATTAACGGCTGAGCAGCCTAATTTGCATATTGAGTGAGTTAAATCGGTCAGGCATACCGAAAACGATAAATTGAAAAAAATGGAAACGAAATTTCATTTCTCACTCTTAGTATGGCACTTACTTAAATGTAAGTATGTATGTATACGTACATACATATATGTATACAGACGTACAGTAGCATGCATATATATATATACATATATATATATATATATATATATATATATACATATATACACACATATGCATACAGGTACACATACATATATGCACGCATCAGTTTAGCCGACGTTTATTATAACGCCGGCCGCTTTGTTCGTTTGTTTGTCAACAAAGCGAACAGCCTGAATTTATGCCATACGGTGTTAAGGCAACCACGTCACCTTTTTGTTCAACACTGACACAGGAACGATGTACTAGTTTCAAGCTTGTTAGCTATCATCAGCACCGTTTACCCATCTGCCAGATAGTTGAACGTTCGAAAGTATATACTTTCCTTATGAAAATTAACGGCTGAGCAGCCTAATTTGCATATTGAGTGAGTTAAATCGGTCAGGCATACCGAAAACGATAAATTGAAAAAAATGAAAACGAAATTTCATTTCTCACTCTTAGTATGGCACTTACTTAAATGTAAGTATGTATGTATACGTACATACATATATGTATACAGACGTACAGTAGCATGCATATATATATATATATACATATATATATATATATATATATATACATATATACACACATATGCATACAGGTACACATACATATATGCACGCATCAGTTTAGCCGACGTTTATTATAACGCCGGCCGCTTTGTTCGTTTGTTTGTCAACAAAGCGAACAGCCTGAATTTATGCCATACGGTGTTAAGGCAACCACGTCACCTTTTTGTTCAACACTGACACAGGAACGATGTACTAGTTTCAAGCTTGTTAGCTATCATCAGCACCGTTTACCCATCTGCCAGATAGTTGAACGTTCGAAAGTATATACTTTCCTTATGAAAATTAACGGCTGAGCAGCCTAATTTGCATATTGAGTGAGTTAAATCGGTCAGGCATACCGAAAACGATAAATTGAAAAAAATGAAAACGAAATTTCATTTCTCACTCTTAGTATGGCACTTACTTAAATGTAAGTATGTATGTATACGTACATACATATATGTATACAGACGTACAGTAGCATGCATATATATATATATATACATATATATATATATATATACATATATACACACATATGCATACAGGTACACATACATATATGCACGCATCAGTTTAGCCGACGTTTATTATAACGCCGGCCGCTTTGTTCGTTTGTTTGTCAACAAAGCGAACAGCCTGAATTTATGCCATACGGTGTTAAGGCAACCACGTCACCTTTTTGTTCAACACTGACACAGGAACGATGTACTAGTTTCAAGCTTGTTAGCTATCATCAGCACCGTTTACCCATCTGCCAGATAGTTGAACGTTCGAAAGTATATACTTTCCTTATGAAAATTAACGGCTGAGCAGCCTAATTTGCATATTGAGTGAGTTAAATCGGTCAGGCATACCGAAAACGATAAATTGAAAAAAATGAAAACGAAATTTCATTTCTCACTCTTAGTATGGCACTTACTTAAATGTAAGTATGTATGTATACGTACATACATATATGTATACAGACGTACAGTAGCATGCATATATATATATACATATATATATATATATATATATATATATATACATATATACACACATATGCATACAGGTACACATACATATATGCACGCATCAGTTTAGCCGACGTTTATTATAACGCCGGCCGCTTTGTTCGTTTGTTTGTCAACAAAGCGAACAGCCTGAATTTATGCCATACGGTGTTAAGGCAACCACGTCACCTTTTTGTTCAACACTGACACAGGAACGATGTACTAGTTTCAAGCTTGTTAGCTATCATCAGCACCGTTTACCCATCTGCCAGATAGTTGAACGTTCGAAAGTATATACTTTCCTTATGAAAATTAACGGCTGAGCAGCCTAATTTGCATATTGAGTGAGTTAAATCGGTCAGGCATACCGAAAACGATAAATTGAAAAAAATGAAAACGAAATTTCATTTCTCACTCTTAGTATGGCACTTACTTAAATGTAAGTATGTATGTATACGTACATACATATATGTATACAGACGTACAGTAGCATGCATATATATATATATATACATATATATATATATATATATATATATACATATATACACACATATGCATACAGGTACACATACATATATGCACGCATCAGTTTAGCCGACGTTTATTATAACGCCGGCCGCTTTGTTCGTTTGTTTGTCAACAAAGCGAACAGCCTGAATTTATGCCATACGGTGTTAAGGCAACCACGTCACCTTTTTGTTCAACACTGACACAGGAACGATGTACTAGTTTCAAGCTTGTTAGCTATCATCAGCACCGTTTACCCATCTGCCAGATAGTTGAACGTTCGAAAGTATATACTTTCCTTATGAAAATTAACGGCTGAGCAGCCTAATTTGCATATTGAGTGAGTTAAATCGGTCAGGCATACCGAAAACGATAAATTGAAAAAAATGAAAACGAAATTTCATTTCTCACTCTTAGTATGGCACTTACTTAAATGTAAGTATGTATGTATACGTACATACATATATGTATACAGACGTACAGTAGCATGCATATATATATATATATACATATATATATATATATATACATATATACACACATATGCATACAGGTACACATACATATATGCACGCATCAGTTTAGCCGACGTTTATTATAACGCCGGCCGCTTTGTTCGTTTGTTTGTCAACAAAGCGAACAGCCTGAATTTATGCCATACGGTGTTAAGGCAACCACGTCACCTTTTTGTTCAACACTGACACAGGAACGATGTACTAGTTTCAAGCTTGTTAGCTATCATCAGCACCGTTTACCCATCTGCCAGATAGTTGAACGTTCGAAAGTATATACTTTCCTTATGAAAATTAACGGCTGAGCAGCCTAATTTGCATATTGAGTGAGTTAAATCGGTCAGGCATACCGAAAACGATAAATTGAAAAAAATGAAAACGAAATTTCATTTCTCACTCTTAGTATGGCACTTACTTAAATGTAAGTATGTATGTATACGTACATACATATATGTATACAGACGTACAGTAGCATGCATATATATATATATATATATATATACATATATATATATATATATATACATATATACACACATATGCATACAGGTACACATACATATATGCACGCATCAGTTTAGCCGACGTTTATTATAACGCCGGCCGCTTTGTCGTTTATTTGTCAACAAAGCGAACAGCCTGAATTTATGCCATACGGTGTTAAGGCAACCACGTCACCTTTTTGTTCAACACTGACACAGGAACGATGTACTAGTTTCAAGCTTGTTAGCTATCATCAGCACCGTTTACCCATCTGCCAGATAGTTGAACGTTCGAAAGTATATACTTTCCTTATGAAAATTAACGGCTGAGCAGCCTAATTTGCATATTGAGTGAGTTAAATCGGTCAGGCATACCGAAAACGATAAATTGAAAAAAATGAAAACGAAATTTCATTTCTCACTCTTAGTATGGCACTTACTTAAATGTAAGTATGTATGTATACGTACATACATATATGTATACAGACGTACAGTAGCATGCATATATATATATATATACATATATATATATATATATACATATATACACACATATGCATACAGGTACACATACATATATGCACGCATCAGTTTAGCCGACGTTTATTATAACGCCGGCCGCTTTGTTCGTTTGTTTGTCAACAAAGCGAACAGCCTGAATTTATGCCATACGGTGTTAAGGCAACCACGTCACCTTTTTGTTCAACACTGACACAGGAACGATGTACTAGTTTCAAGCTTGTTAGCTATCATCAGCACCGTTTACCCATCTGCCAGATAGTTGAACGTTCGAAAGTATATACTTTCCTTATGAAAATTAACGGCTGAGCAGCCTAATTTGCATATTGAGTGAGTTAAATCGGTCAGGCATACCGAAAACGATAAATTGAAAAAAATGAAAACGAAATTTCATTTCTCACTCTTAGTATGGCACTTACTTAAATGTAAGTATGTATGTATACGTACATACATATATGTATACAGACGTACAGTAGCATGCATATATATATATATATATACATATATATATATATATATACATATATACACACATATGCATACAGGTACACATACATATATGCACGCATCAGTTTAGCCGACGTTTATTATAACGCCGGCCGCTTTGTTCGTTTGTTTGTCAACAAAGCGAACAGCCTGAATTTATGCCATACGGTGTTAAGGCAACCACGTCACCTTTTTGTTCAACACTGACACAGGAACGATGTACTAGTTTCAAGCTTGTTAGCTATCATCAGCACCGTTTACCCATCTGCCAGATAGTTGAACGTTCGAAAGTATATACTTTCCTTATGAAAATTAACGGCTGAGCAGCCTAATTTGCATATTGAGTGAGTTAAATCGGTCAGGCATACCGAAAACGATAAATTGAAAAAAATGAAAACGAAATTTCATTTCTCACTCTTAGTATGGCACTTACTTAAATGTAAGTATGTATGTATACGTACATACATATATGTATACAGACGTACAGTAGCATGCATATATATATATATATATACATATATATATATATATATACATATATACACACATATGCATACAGGTACACATACATATATGCACGCATCAGTTTAGCCGACGTTTATTATAACGCCGGCCGCTTTGTTCGTTTGTTTGTCAACAAAGCGAACAGCCTGAATTTATGCCATACGGTGTTAAGGCAACCACGTCACCTTTTTGTTCAACACTGACACAGGAACGATGTACTAGTTTCAAGCTTGTTAGCTATCATCAGCACCGTTTACCCATCTGCCAGATAGTTGAACGTTCGAAAGTATATACTTTCCTTATGAAAATTAACGGCTGAGCAGCCTAATTTGCATATTGAGTGAGTTAAATCGGTCAGGCATACCGAAAACGATAAATTGAAAAAAATGAAAACGAAATTTCATTTCTCACTCTTAGTATGGCACTTACTTAAATGTAAGTATGTATGTATACGTACATACATATATGTATACAGACGTACAGTAGCATGCATATATATATATATATACATATATATATATATATATATATATATACATATATACACACATATGCATACAGGTACACATACATATATGCACGCATCAGTTTAGCCGACGTTTATTATAACGCCGGCCGCTTTGTTCGTTTGTTTGTCAACAAAGCGAACAGCCTGAATTTATGCCATACGGTGTTAAGGCAACCACGTCACCTTTTTGTTCAACACTGACACAGGAACGATGTACTAGTTTCAAGCTTGTTAGCTATCATCAGCACCGTTTACCCATCTGCCAGATAGTTGAACGTTCGAAAGTATATACTTTCCTTATGAAAATTAACGGCTGAGCAGCCTAATTTGCATATTGAGTGAGTTAAATCGGTCAGGCATACCGAAAACGATAAATTGAAAAAAATGAAAACGAAATTTCATTTCTCACTCTTAGTATGGCACTTACTTAAATGTAAGTATGTATGTATACGTACATACATATATGTATACAGACGTACAGTAGCATGCATATATATATATATATACATATATATATATATATATACATATATACACACATATGCATACAGGTACACATACATATATGCACGCATCAGTTTAGCCGACGTTTATTATAACGCCGGCCGCTTTGTTCGTTTGTTTGTCAACAAAGCGAACAGCCTGAATTTATGCCATACGGTGTTAAGGCAACCACGTCACCTTTTTGTTCAACACTGACACAGGAACGATGTACTAGTTTCAAGCTTGTTAGCTATCATCAGCACCGTTTACCCATCTGCCAGATAGTTGAACGTTCGAAAGTATATACTTTCCTTATGAAAATTAACGGCTGAGCAGCCTAATTTGCATATTGAGTGAGTTAAATCGGTCAGGCATACCGAAAACGATAAATTGAAAAAAATGAAAACGAAATTTCATTTCTCACTCTTAGTATGGCACTTACTTAAATGTAAGTATGTATGTATACGTACATACATATATGTATACAGACGTACAGTAGCATGCATATATATATATACATATATATATATATATATATATATATATACATATATACACACATATGCATACAGGTACACATACATATATGCACGCATCAGTTTAGCCGACGTTTATTATAACGCCGGCCGCTTTGTTCGTTTGTTTGTCAACAAAGCGAACAGCCTGAATTTATGCCATACGGTGTTAAGGCAACCACGTCACCTTTTTGTTCAACACTGACACAGGAACGATGTACTAGTTTCAAGCTTGTTAGCTATCATCAGCACCGTTTACCCATCTGCCAGATAGTTGAACGTTCGAAAGTATATACTTTCCTTATGAAAATTAACGGCTGAGCAGCCTAATTTGCATATTGAGTGAGTTAAATCGGTCAGGCATACCGAAAACGATAAATTGAAAAAAATGAAAACGAAATTTCATTTCTCACTCTTAGTATGGCACTTACTTAAATGTAAGTATGTATATATACGTACATACATATATGTATACAGACGTACAGTAGCATGCATATATATATATATATACATATATATATATATATATACATATATACACACATATGCATACAGGTACACATACATATATGCACGCATCAGTTTAGCCGACGTTTATTATAACGCCGGCCGCTTTGTTCGTTTGTTTGTCAACAAAGCGAACAGCCTGAATTTATGCCATACGGTGTTAAGGCAACCACGTCACCTTTTTGTTCAACACTGACACAGGAACGATGTACTAGTTTCAAGCTTGTTAGCTATCATCAGCACCGTTTACCCATCTGCCAGATAGTTGAACGTTCGAAAGTATATACTTTCCTTATGAAAATTAACGGCTGAGCAGCCTAATTTGCATATTGAGTGAGTTAAATCGGTCAGGCATACCGAAAACGATAAATTGAAAAAAATGAAAACGAAATTTCATTTCTCACTCTTAGTATGGCACTTACTTAAATGTAAGTATGTATGTATACGTACATACATATATGTATACAGACGTACAGTAGCATGCATATATATATATATATACATATATATATATATATATACATATATACACACATATGCATACAGGTACACATACATATATGCACGCATCAGTTTAGCCGACGTTTATTATAACGCCGGCCGCTTTGTTCGTTTGTTTGTCAACAAAGCGAACAGCCTGAATTTATGCCATACGGTGTTAAGGCAACCACGTCACCTTTTTGTTCAACACTGACACAGGAACGATGTACTAGTTTCAAGCTTGTTAGCTATCATCAGCACCGTTTACCCATCTGCCAGATAGTTGAACGTTCGAAAGTATATACTTTCCTTATGAAAATTAACGGCTGAGCAGCCTAATTTGCATATTGAGTGAGTTAAATCGGTCAGGCATACCGAAAACGATAAATTGAAAAAAATGAAAACGAAATTTCATTTCTCACTCTTATTATGGCACTTACTTAAATGTAAGTATGTATGTATACGTACATACATATATGTATACAGACGTACAGTAGCATGCATATATATATATATATACATATATATATATATATATATATATACATATATACACACATATGCATACAGGTACACATACATATATGCACGCATCAGTTTAGCCGACGTTTAATATAACGCCGGCCGCTTTGTTCGTTTGTTTGTCAACAAACCGAACAGCCTGAATTTATGCCATACGGTGTTAAGGCAACCACGTCACCTTTTTGTTCAACACTGACACAGGAACGATGTACTAGTTTCAAGCTTGTTAGCTATCATCAGCACCGTTTACCCATCTGCCAGATAGTTGAACGTTCGAAAGTATATACTTTCCTTATGAAAATTAACGGCTGAGCAGCCTAATTTGCATATTGAGTGAGTTAAATCGGTCAGGCATACCGAAAACGATAAATTGAAAAAAATGAAAACGAAATTTCATTTCTCACTCTTAGTATGGCACTTACTTAAATGTAAGTATGTATATATACGTACATACATATATGTATACAGACGTACAGTAGCATGCATATATATATATATATACATATATATATATATATATATATATATATACATATATACACACATATGCATACAGGTACACATACATATATGCACGCATCAGTTTAGCCGACGTTTATTATAACGCCGGCCGCTTTGTTCGTTTGTTTGTCAACAAAGCGAACAGCCTGAATTTATGCCATACGGTGTTAAGGCAACCACGTCACCTTTTTGTTCAACACTGACACAGGAACGATGTACTAGTTTCAAGCTTGTTAGCTATCATCAGCACCGTTTACCCATCTGCCAGATAGTTGAACGTTCGAAAGTATATACTTTCCTTATGAAAATTAACGGCTGAGCAGCCTAATTTGCATATTGAGTGAGTTAAATCGGTCAGGCATACCGAAAACGATAAATTGAAAAAAATGAAAACGAAATTTCATTTCTCACTCTTAGTATGGCACTTACTTAAATGTAAGTATGTATGTATACGTACATACATATATGTATACAGACGTACAGTAGCATGCATATATATATATACATATATATATATATATATATATATACATATATACACACATATGCATACAGGTACACATACATATATGCACGCATCAGTTTAGCCGACGTTTATTATAACGCCGGCCGCTTTGTTCGTTTGTTTGTCAACAAAGCGAACAGCCTAAATTTATGCCATACGGTGTTAAGGCAACCACGTCACCTTTTTGTTCAACACTGACACAGGAACGATGTACTAGTTTCAAGCTTGTTAGCTATCATCAGCACCGTTTACCCATCTGCCAGATAGTTGAACGTTCGAAAGTATATACTTTCCTTATGAAAATTAACGGCTGAGCAGCCTAATTTGCATATTGAGTGAGTTAAATCGGTCAGGCATACCGAAAACGATAAATTGAAAAAAATGAAAACGAAATTTCATTTCTCACTCTTAGTATGGCACTTACTTAAATGTAAGTATGTATGTATACGTACATACATATATGTATACAGACGTACAGTAGCATGCATATATATATATATATACATATATATATATATATATATATACATATATACACACATATGCATACAGGTACACATACATATATGCACGCATCAGTTTAGCCGACGTTTATTATAACGCCGGCCGCTTTGTTCGTTTGTTTGTCAACAAAGCGAACAGCCTGAATTTATGCCATACGGTGTTAAGGCAACCACGTCACCTTTTTGTTCAACACTGACACAGGAACGATGTACTAGTTTCAAGCTTGTTAGCTATCATCAGCACCGTTTACCCATCTGCCAGATAGTTGAACGTTCGAAAGTATATACTTTCCTTATGAAAATTAACGGCTGAGCAGCCTAATTTGCATATTGAGTGAGTTAAATCGGTCAGGCATACCGAAAACGATAAATTGAAAAAAATGAAAACGAAATTTCATTTCTCACTCTTAGTATGGCACTTACTTAAATGTAAGTATGTATGTATACGTACATACATATATGTATACAGACGTACAGTAGCATGCATATATATATATATATACATATATATATATATATATATATATACATATATACACACATATGCATACAGGTACACATACATATATGCACGCATCAGTTTAGCCGACGTTTATTATAACGCCGGCCGCTTTGTTCGTTTGTTTGTCAACAAAGCGAACAGCCTGAATTTATGCCATACGGTGTTAAGGCAACCACGTCACCTTTTTGTTCAACACTGACACAGGAACGATGTACTAGTTTCAAGCTTGTTAGCTATCATCAGCACCGTTTACCCATCTGCCAGATAGTTGAACGTTCGAAAGTATATACTTTCCTTATGAAAATTAACGGCTGAGCAGCCTAATTTGCATATTGAGTGAGTTAAATCGGTCAGGCATACCGAAAACGATAAATTGAAAAAAATGAAAACGAAATTTCATTTCTCACTCTTAGTATGGCACTTACTTAAATGTAAGTATGTATGTATACGTACATACATATATGTATACAGACGTACAGTAGCATGCATATATATATATATATACATATATATATATATATATATATATATATATATATATATATACATATATACACACATATGCATACAGGTACACATACATATATGCACGCATCAGTTTAGCCGACGTTTATTATAACGCCGGCCGCTTTGTTCGTTTGTTTGTCAACAAAGCGAACAGCCTGAATTTATGCCATACGGTGTTAAGGCAACCACGTCACCTTTTTGTTCAACACTGACACAGGAACGATGTACTAGTTTCAAGCTTGTTAGCTATCATCAGCACCGTTTACCCATCTGCCAGATAGTTGAACGTTCGAAAGTATATACTTTCCTTATGAAAATTAACGGCTGAGCAGCCTAATTTGCATATTGAGTGAGTTAAATCGGTCAGGCATACCGAAAACGATAAATTGAAAAAAATGAAAACGAAATTTCATTTCTCACTCTTAGTATGGCACTTACTTAAATGTAAGTATGTATGTATACGTACATACATATATGTATACAGACGTACAGTAGCATGCATATATATATATATATACATATATATATATATATATATATATACATATATACACACATATGCATACAGGTACACATACATATATGCACGCATCAGTTTAGCCGACGTTTATTATAACGCCGGCCGCTTTGTTCGTTTGTTTGTCAACAAAGCGAACAGTCTGAATTTATGCCATACGGTGTTAAGGCAACCACGTCACCTTTTTGTTCAACACTGACACAGGAACGATGTACTAGTTTCAAGCTTGTTAGCTATCATCAGCACCGTTTACCCATCTGCCAGATAGTTGAACGTTCGAAAGTATATACTTTCCTTATGAAAATTAACGGCTGAGCAGCCTAATTTGCATATTGAGTGAGTTAAATCGGTCAGGCATACCGAAAACGATAAATTGAAAAAAATGAAAACGAAATTTCATTTCTCACTCTTAGTATGGCACTTACTTAAATGTAAGTATGTATGTATACGTACATACATATATGTATACACACGTACAGTAGCATGCATATATATATATATATACATATATATATATATATATATATACATATATACACACATATGCATACAGGTACACATACATATATGCACGCATCAGTTTAGCCGACGTTTATTATAACGCCGGCCGCTTTGTTCGTTTGTTTGTCAACAAAGCGAACAGCCTGAATTTATGCCATACGGTGTTAAGGCAACCACGTCACCTTTTTGTTCAACACTGACACAGGAACGATGTACTAGTTTCAAGCTTGTTAGCTATCATCAGCACCGTTTACCCATCTGCCAGATAGTTGAACGTTCGAAAGTATATACTTTCCTTATGAAAATTAACGGCTGAGCAGCCTAATTTGCATATTGAGTGAGTTAAATCGGTCAGGCATACCGGAAACGATAAATTGAAAAAAATGAAAACGAAATTTCATTTCTCACTCTTAGTATGGCACTTACTTAAATGTAAGTATGTATGTATACGTACATACATATATGTATACAGACGTACAGTAGCATGCATATATATATATATATACATATATATATATATATATATATATACATATATACACACATATGCATACAGGTACACATACATATATGCACGCATCAGTTTAGCCGACTATTATTATAACGCCGGCCGCTTTGTTCGTTTGTTTGTCAACAAAGCGAACAGCCTGAATTTATGCCATACGGTGTTAAGGCAACCACGTCACCTTTTTGTTCAACACTGACACAGGAACGATGTACTAGTTTCAAGCTTGTTAGCTATCATCAGCACCGTTTACCCATCTGCCAGATAGTTGAACGTTCGAAAGTATATACTTTCCTTATGAAAATTAACGGCTGAGCAGCCTAATTTGCATATTGAGTGAGTTAAATCGGTCAGGCATACCGAAAACGATAAATTGAAAAAAATGAAAACGAAATTTCATTTCTCACTCTTAGTATGGCACTTACTTAAATGTAAGTATGTATGTATACGTACATACATATATGTATACAGACGTACAGTAGCATGCATATATATATATATATACATATATATATATATATATATATATATATATATATATACATATATACACACATATGCATACAGGTACACATACATATATGCACGCATCAGTTTAGCCGACGTTTATTATAACGCCGGCCGCTTTGTTCGTTTGTTTGTCAACAAAGCGAACAGCCTGAATTTATGCCATACGGTGTTAAGGCAACCACGTCACCTTTTTGTTCAACACTGACACAGGAACGATGTACTAGTTTCAAGCTTGTTAGCTATCATCAGCACCGTTTACCCATCTGCCAGATAGTTGAACGTTCGAAAGTATATACTTTCCTTATGAAAATTAACGGCTGAGCAGCCTAATTTGCATATTGAGTGAGTTAAATCGGTGAGGCATACCGAAAACGATAAATTGAAAAAAATGAAAACGAAATTTCATTTCTCACTCTTAGTATGGCACTTACTTAAATGTAAGTATGTATGTATACGTACATACATATATGTATACAGACGTACAGTAGCATGCATATATATATATATATACATATATATATATATATATATATATACATATATACACACATATGCATACAGGTACACATACATATATGCACGCATCAGTTTAGCCGACTATTATTATAACGCCGGCCGCTTTGTTCGTTTGTTTGTCAACAAAGCGAACAGCCTGAATTTATGCCATACGGTGTTAAGGCAACCACGTCACCTTTTTGTTCAACACTGACACAGGAACGATGTACTAGTTTCAAGCTTGTTAGCTATCATCAGCACCGTTTACCCATCTGCCAGATAGTTGAACGTTCGAAAGTATATACTTTCCTTATGAAAATTAACGGCTGAGCAGCCTAATTTGCATATTGAGTGAGTTAAATCGGTCAGGCATACCGAAAACGATAAATTGAAAAAAATGAAAACGAAATTTCATTTCTCACTCTTAGTATGGCACTTACTTAAATGTAAGTATGTATGTATACGTACATACATATATGTATACAGACGTACAGTAGCATGCATATATATATATATATACATATATATATATATATATATATATACATATATACACACATATGCATACAGGTACACATACATATATGCACGCATCAGTTTAGCCGACGTTTATTATAACGCCGGCCGCTTTGTTCGTTTGTTTGTCAACAAAGCGAACAGCCTGAATTTATGCCATACGGTGTTAAGGCAACCACGTCACCTTTTTGTTCAACACTGACACAGGAACGATGTACTAGTTTCAAGCTTGTTAGCTATCATCAGCACCGTTTACCCATCTGCCAGATAGTTGAACGTTCGAAAGTATATACTTTCCTTATGAAAATTAACGGCTGAGCAGCCTAATTTGCATATTGAGTGAGTTAAATCGGTCAGGCATACCGAAAACGATAAATTGAAAAAAATGAAAACGAAATTTCATTTCTCACTCTTAGTATGGCACTTACTTAAATGTAAGTATGTATGTATACGTACATACATATATGTATACAGACGTACAGTAGCATGCATATATATATATATATACATATATATATATATATATATATATACATATATACACACATATGCATACAGGTACACATACATATATGCACGCATCAGTTTAGCCGACGTTTATTATAACGCCGGCCGCTTTGTTCGTTTGTTTGTCAACAAAGCGAACAGCCTGAATTTATGCCATACGGTGTTAAGGCAACCACGTCACCTTTTTGTTCAACACTGACACAGGAACGATGTACTAGTTTCAAGCTTGTTAGCTATCATCAGCACCGTTTACCCATCTGCCAGATAGTTGAACGTTCGAAAGTATATACTTTCCTTATGAAAATTAACGGCTGAGCAGCCTAATTTGCATATTGAGTGAGTTAAATCGGTCAGGCATACCGAAAACGATAAATTGAAAAAAATGAAAACGAAATTTCATTTCTCACTCTTAGTATGGCACTTACTTAAATGTAAGTATGTATGTATACGTACATACATATATGTATACAGACGTACAGTAGCATGCATATATATATATATATACATATATATATATATATATATATATACATATATACACACATATGCATACAGGTACACATACATATATGCACGCATCAGTTTAGCCGACGTTTATTATAACGCCGGCCGCTTTGTTCGTTTGTTTGTCAACAAAGCGAACAGCCTGAATTTATGCCATACGGTGTTAAGGCAACCACGTCACCTTTTTGTTCAACACTGACACAGGAACGATGTACTAGTTTCAAGCTTGTTAGCTATCATCAGCACCGTTTACCCATCTGCCAGATAGTTGAACGTTCGAAAGTATATACTTTCCTTATGAAAATTAACGGCTGAGCAGCCTAATTTGCATATTGAGTGAGTTAAATCGGTCAGGCATACCGAAAACGATAAATTGAAAAAAATGAAAACGAAATTTCATTTCTCACTCTTAGTATGGCACTTACTTAAATGTAAGTATGTATGTATACGTACATACATGTATGTATACAGACGTACAGTAGCATGCATATATATATATATATACATATATATATATATATATATATACATATATACACACATATGCATACAGGTACACATACATATATGCACGCATCAGTTTAGCCGACGTTTATTATAACGCCGGCCGCTTTGTTCGTTTGTTTGTCAACAAAGCGAACAGCCTGAATTTATGCTATACGGTGTTAAGGCAACCACGTCACCTTTTTGTTCAACACTGACACAGGAACGATGTACTAGTTTCAAGCTTGTTAGCTATCATCAGCACCGTTTACCCATCTGCCAGATAGTTGAACGTTCGAAAGTATATACTTTCCTTATGAAAATTAACGGCTGAGCAGCCTAATTTGCATATTGAGTGAGTTAAATCGGTCAGGCATACCGAAAACGATAAATTGAAACAAAATATATATATGCATGCTACTGTACGTCTGTATACATATATGTATGTACGTATACATACATACTTATATATAAAATATTGATTGTCATATATACATATAGATCAAATGACATGATTATCGATATATATATATAAATTTTGAGTATGTGTTAGTTGTTTACCGACACCTCAGTATATATATATATATATATATATATATATATGTCAATCAATATTTTGTAATAAATGTCCTGATTTATTCATTACAATCATTCTTTGACCTACAGGTGATAGGACGCATGTTTGAGGCTTTCTCAAACATGACATCTATATTTTTTAATGTAATATATATATATATATATATATATATATATATATGTATATATATATATATATATATATATATATATATATATGTATATATATATATATATATATATATATATATATATATATATATATATATGCATATATATATATATATATATATATATATATATGCATATATATATATATAAATATATATATATATATATGCATATATATATATATATATATATATGCATATATATATATATATGCATATATATATATATATATATATATATATATATATATATATATATATATATATATGCATATATATATATATATATATATGCATATATATATATATATATATATATATATATATATATGCATATATATATATATATATATATATATATATATATATATATATATGCATATATATATATATATATATATATATATATATGCATATATATATGCATATATATATATATATATATATGCATATATATATATATATATATATATGCATATATATATATATATATATATATATATATATATATGCATATATATATATATATATATATATATATATATATATGCATATATATATATATGCATATATATATATATATGCATATATATATATATATATGCATATATATATATATATGCATATATATATATATATATATATATATATATATTTATATATATATATATATATGCATATATATATATGCATATATATATATATATGCATATATATATATGCATATATATATATATATATGCATATATATATACATATGCATATATATATATATATGCATATATATATATATATATGCATATATATATATATGCATATATATATATATGCATATATATATATATGCATATATATATATATATGCATATATATATATATATGCATATATATATATATATGCATATATATATATGCATATATATATATATAGATGGTGGAGGGGTGCTACACGAGAATGCTGAGGATGGCTCTGAACATTAATCAGTATACACTGAGGATGAAAAACTCAGAGCTGTGTGGGAGCCTCCCAAAAGTCAGCTCAAAAGTGACACAGAGGAGACTGAGGTTAACTGGACATGCTCACCGACACCCAGAGTTGACACTGCACTCAGTGCTCCTATTGGAGCCCCTACATGGACACACTGGAAGAGGAAGACCAAGGTTAACATATGTTGATGCCCTAAGGACAGACACTGGTCTGTTGGAGACGCAGGACATGGCAGCGATAATGAGGGACAGAGACCGCTGGAGAGAACTCATCCATGGATCTCGGGAATTTTACCCGCCTTAGATAGATAGATATATATATATATGGATATATATATATATATATGCATATATATATATATATATGCATATATATATATATATATATGCATATATATATATGCATATATTTATATGCATATATATATATATATGCATACATATATATATGCATATATATATATTTATATGCATATATATATATATATATGCATATATATATATATATATTCTATTCTAAGGCGGGTAAAATTCCCGAGATCGATCTAACCTTATACTCAGACATCGAGCTAACCTTATACTGTGATTTGTTATTGCTTGTGTGGTATGTAATTAACCTTTATGCTCTGATGAGTCCCACTTATAGTGCGGATGAAACAATGTTAGCAAGTAAAGATATGCATATGCTATAGGCGTTCTTTGTTATTTATTATATTATATATATATATATATGCATATATATATATGCATATATATATATATGCATATATATATATATATGCATATATATATATATATATGCATATATATATATATATATATATATATATATGCATATATATATATATATGCATATATATATATATATATATATATATATATATATATATATATATATATATATATATATGCATATATGCATATATATATATATGCATATATGCATATATATATATGCATATATGCATATATATATATATGCATATATATATATATGCATATATATATATATGCATATATATATATATATGCATATATATATATATATATATATATATATATATATATATATATGCATATATATATATATATATATCCCCCTGTCTAACATCGTTTTCCAATGAAATTGGCTCTGAAAGGGAGTTTTTTTTTGTGTGTGTTTTCAAGTATATATATATATATATATATATATATATATATATATATATATATATATATATATATATATATATATATATATATATATATATATATATATATGATTACAACAGTGACATAAACAGGTAGTTACCTTTCCTTGGGTTCTGGACCCCATCCCATTCAGCCTGTTATATTGTTCTCATGACAGGCTGAATGAGTTGGGTTCCACAACACAACGAAACTTAACTACCTGTTTAAAAATCAATATTATATTATTTGGCAGTATCGGCAGAGGGTCAGACGCCATGCTTTGCAGCAAAGAGTTACGGACCTTTGTGTTCTGAGTTCAAATCCCGCCGAGGTTAACTTTGCCTTTCATCCTATAAAATAATTGTTTTTACTTTAGGCACAAGGCCACCAATTATCCAGTGCATTACTGGTACTTTATTTTATCGACCCCGTAATGATGAAAGGCAAAGTCAACCTCGGCGGGATTTGAACTCAGATCGTAAAAGGACGTAACTATGTTGGAAAGCATGGCGTCGGAGCCTCTACTGATACTGTCAATCCACCGCCCTTCATCCTATAAAATAATGTACCAGTAATACACTGGGATAATTGCTGCCCTTGTGCCTAAAGTAGAAACAATTATATTATTTCGTTAATTACAGTGTAAACATCTTTTGTTTTCTTCATAGTTGGCAACAAATTTCATGCACACTGAAATGTGAACTCAAACGCATGCGCACTGAAATGTGAACTCAAACGCATGCGCACTGAAATGAAAATGGTGTACACGTTCTTCGCCTGTCGCAACAACATAACGTCAACTTTGTGCGGGACTCACCTCTCAGCTAGTTACTCCAGGAGACACATGCTTACCTGAACAAACCTGACAGTTCCAGTAAGTACGTTTCTCTTCATTTTTTGCCTCATTTAGCGCAGGGGTCTGAAACGCCTCACCCGTGGGTCTCACGCTGCCTGCAAACTTCTTTTCTATAGCCCGCGGCAATAAAAAATATGCCCCACCCTCTATATTTTCTACTAATTCATATATCCCACTTATTATCAGTTGTGTATTAATTTTGATAAAATAAAAATAATAATTAATAAATAAATAGCCGCCTATTACCTCACGTTGACCCCTTGCGCCTATCTCTGACGACGTAAAGACCCTTTTGTGTCTTTGAAAAACAGATCCCTGTTTTAGCAGATTTATTAATATTAACCGTCTGACGTTCTAAACTAATATATTAATTGTAATAAATGACTGATAAGCTTCAGAAAGGCGATACAATGTAGTAGAAATATATAAAGAGCATTGTAGCAGATTTCTGAAATACTTATAAGTTATTTATTACAGAATGCTTCATATTATCAATACTGTTTTAATATATCGATATCTTCTTGTGACACTAAACTCCGCCAGTTGTAGACTGCGCATCAATATGAGATATTCTTCTCCAGAAAGTTCGATCATCAGCAGCCAGGGACCTCGTTTACCTTTAAAATGTGAGGGGGACAAACCAATCTTTGTAGATTATTAAAGGAGCATGTTAATATTGCTTATGGTGTCTTTCCTGGACCCTATCACATAAAGAAAATTTTACGCTAATTAAATTTTATATATTCAAATGAAGTTCGGATATAAAAAAAAATAAGCTTAAAAAAATTTCTTATATCAAATAAACAAAAAATAAAACATAGACATTTGAAAAAGTGGGGGGAGGGGCTTGTCCCATGGTACCCTCCCCCTGAAACAAGTCCCTTGCCAACAGTAATACGTGTACAATATTTCTCTTATAAATGCTGCCGTTTTTTAAATTCATATTGCAGACTAATCTACATCTACACCGTTTATCTTACGTCTTGAATATAAGATCCGCTGTTGAACTCGATTTTCATATTATACACGAATTATCCTTTATAATATCTTTGAACCAAATGTGATATTGTTCGTCAACGACATTATTTGTATATTTCTACATTGTTTTATCTAAACAATTAGACTGACTTGGTAGGTGGGCTGTACTGGCTCAGGGGTGAAGATACTTGGATAACATCCATGAGCTTGGCTGGTCTCACATGGGTGCCCAGCCGAATCAGTTGGAGACGTTTGCTTTTGAGAGGACCCGCTGGAAGGAGTGTGTGAGGGCTCTGGCTCCACGATCCTCTCAGGAATAAGTGGGCGAAGAAGAAAAAGAAGCGGGGAGGTGGATGTAACATTCAGAAAAAGAGAGGCAGGTGTAAAAGCCAAACTCGCTATCTTCAATTCGCTGTTTGTCCCTACCTTTACCTGTGGCCATGAATCTTAGATAATTGTTTCTACTTTTGGCACAAGGCCAGCAATTATCCCAGTGCATTACTGGTACTTTATTTTATCGACCCCGTAAGGATGAAAGGCAAAGTTAACCCCGGCGGGATTTGAACTCAGACCGTAAAGGGCCCTAACTATGCTGCAAAGCATGGCGTCCGACAGTAAATAATATTGATACTAAGTAACGGTTTTCTTACCCTTGGATATTTCTACCAAACTTTTACTACAGTATATATATATATATATATATATACATATATATATATATATATATATATATATATATATATAATGTAGGAGGTGAGTTTTATTGTAGTACAATAAAGCAATGCAGATATCGGATAAGAAGCACTCTACAGTTGATTTAAAACTGCACTATCCACAAGTGTTTTTTAGCCTTCATATCATGTTCTCCTGTTTTATCTGATGAAAACACAAATATTATTGCATGATGATGTTTGTTTTTGAAATGCGCATAATAAAATACATGGAACTCTTTTAACCATCTTTTGATCTTATATTATATATATGTGTGTATATATATATATATATATATATATATATATATACATATATATATATATATATATACATATATATATATATATATACATATATATATATATATATATGTCCAGGGAGTGTAACGTGAAGTCACTGTAGGGTCACCCAGGTGAGCACTCGGTGCTTAGGTCCATGTCAGTGGCGAGGTGTAGAGCTAGACAGAGTGTAATATAATACTACAAGGACGATTTGTTAAGCCTTCATTACGTTTATTGGTTGGTGACGCGCGTTTCGCTATTGATCACCTCAAGGTTCGATCTGTATCGATCTGGCCCGACTCGGGAATCAAGAACTTGTCGGACCTCTGAAATCCGATGATTCCAGGGTCCGACGATCTTGTGATTTCAGAGTCGGACCAGATCGATGCAGAACCTTGAGCTAATCAATAGAGAAACACGCGTCACCAACCAATGAAAATAATGCAGGCTTAACCATTCATCCTGGCAGTATCGGTAGATGGTCGGACGCCATGATTTGCGGCATAGTGTTACGGCCCTTGACGATTTGAGTTCAAATCCTGCCGAGATTAACTTTGCCTTTCATCCTTACGGGGTCGATAAAATAAAGTACCAGTAATGTACTGGTTAATTGCTGGCCTTGTGCCAAAAGTAGAAACAATTATATATATATATATATATATATATATATATAATTGTTTCTATTTTAGGCACAAGGTCAGCAATTACCCAGTACATTACTGGTACTTATATATATATATAATGACGGCCTTTGCAGTTTGTTTCCGTTTTCTCATCTACCAAATTCCATGCACAAAGCATTAGTGAAGTCGAAGTTATTAGGAGACACTTGCGCAAGGGTGCAACGCCGTAGGTGTGAACTCGAAACCACGTGGTTCAGATACGAATTCCTTAAACACACATCTATGCCTGCACCTTTTTTTTTTAATACATAATTAGTTAATTAAATAATTATTTAATAGGTGTGTGCATGTATGGGAGTGCGTATATGTTTGTATAAGGTTGTATGAGAGCGGGGTAAGGCGGGCGAATACACGTAGGTTACTCTTCGTGTGTATACTTAAATGTAAATACACACACACACATATATATATATATATATAGATATACATGTATATATAATAGATAGATATACCTATATATATATATATTTATATATATATTTATGGATATATATGGATATCTATATCAGTGTATATATGTATATATATATAGATAGATAGATATACATGTATATATATATATATATATATACACACATATATATATATATACATTTATGTATGTATATGAATATACATGTATATAAATATATAGATAGATAGATAGATATACATGTATATATATATATATACATTTATGTATTTATATGAATATATATGTATATATATTTATTTATGTATGTATAAACATATATATATATATATATATATATATATATATATATATATACATTACATACATATACATACATACGCAATCCGATAAACACTCATATTTCAACAAACACCGCACATACTTTTGAATATACTCATACACGTGTACATACACACACACATGCATATATATATATATGTACATATAGATATACATGTATATATAATAGATAGATATACCTATATATATATATATATATATACACGTGTGTGTGTGTGTACACAGCAGGGTGGGGGGAATCAGTAGAGAAATCACTGGTTGCTGACTGTACTTAACGACCCTGTCTTGAACAGTTTCTGGTGTCTGTGGGTAAGATTGGTAACGCCTTCACCGAGATCCACCACCACCACCACCACCACAGTTTCCCGCGCCACCATCACTACCATCATCACTGACACCACCACCACCATAAGCATTACATATCATCAATGTCGCCACCACCACTACCACCGTCATTATACACATATAACCACACACACACACACACAACCACACACACACACACACACTCACTCATATATATCTCCACACGCACACCTACTCACTCATACATACACACACACACACACGTCCACAAACACGTCCAAACAAGCGTCCACACACACTTCAACAAACACGTCGTCAAACACACGTCCACACGCACACACACAGACTGCCACACACACACACACACACACGCACACACACAGACTGCCCCACACACACACACACACTCTCTATTAACAAATCATTCGATGCCACCGATGATTTTCCCCCTTCATGAAATCCGGAGATTGCTCTGGACATGAATGAAAATTTCCGTAGGGTAGCAATAGGGTAGCAATAAGCTCGGCTGCAGATATTGCACATCTGCTTGTGCTGGTGGACCAGATTGTTATTGCTGCTGCAGCTAAGCCATGCACCTGTCACCTGGTTAAAACCTAGCCCTAAACATACCAGGAAGACACGGATTAGTATGAAAGAAAACACCTGTTCTTTGATCGCAATGACCTGATCAGGGTGAAGATTAGAAAACTCAGGGAGGTGCTGAATGAGAAGGGAACGTCAAACTTGCAGCTCCTTTGCTGCATGTTATCAGCTAGAGTCTGGGTCATTTCACATCCCTGCCATATACATACTATGTATGCACGTATATACACGAATAGACCTTTCCCCACTTAAAAAACTTTCAAAGCACAGGCATTGCTTGTTCAAGATCTGTTACAGGTTTGTGTGGCTGGCCGTAGCCTAAAAATGCACCATTTTCTGTAATCTGACAAGCAACTGCAATAGAGTTTGCAGCCATCATGTACACGAATACACACAAACACACACACGCAGTCCCCTTGGCCTCGATGTCTTGTGGCTAGACATGTTCTCTAGTTAATAACAAAGATATTAACAAATGAAGACTGGAGACGAAATAGAGGAAGCAAAAACCAGGAAAACAGATGGTGATATTGAAAACACGGGGTAACTTATAATCCTTCCATCATCAATTAACACGAACGAACACAAGATGCTATGACAACTTTCGAACTCCGCTAACATTGTAATTTAATCGGTTTGTCTCCCGACAGCCCCGGCGGACACAATAGAGAAGGTTTTTCCCCGGAGGACGCCAAGGGAGACGCGCTGGAAAAGCCATTCCAGCTTGCGGAGCTCACACCTGCTGCTGGTCAGCTCAGCGCCTATGGTGGTGAGTAGAGAGGTATGCCTAGGGCCGAAGACACCAGAAACCTCTAGTTAGTATTCTAATCCCCTTTCAGAGCTCTTTTTCAAGGATCCTTAGTCTAATATTGAAACCTGTACACGAGTACGGACAAAAGTCCTTCGTGGGCTAGGGGTTGCCGACCCCCTGAGCTAGACAATGGAATTTTTCTAGTTTTTCAGAATCTGTAGGAAATCGTCCTTGAATTGCTTTTTTCTGTCCGCCTTTCACTCTTGCTCTACATGTCAGCACTGCTACTCAAAGTGTGGTCCGCGGACCGGTGCCGGTACGCGAGCCATCAGCTACCGGTACGCGGCCAGTGTCCAGGCCATGCTAAGGAATCATTTAAGGAATTTTTTTATTACTTTTTTTATATGTTTTGATATTGTATTATTTGTTTACAAAATAAATATAAGATAAAAAAATGGTCAACTATTATTATATTCATTATATATATCGTTTCCGGTATAAATTAATATTACTACGAAATATTAGCGGTACGTGGCACATTGAAAAAAAAAAATGCCGGTCCGCCACATCAGATAGTTTGAGATGCACTGCTCTAGAGAATAACTGAGAACAGTCTGTCTTTTTGATCATCTTCACATGTCTGACCTAACGCAACGCTAAGCTAGTGACGGTCACTTCCATGCCGTTAATTCTGGCACGAACGAAGACTTACAGGTTCGATATTGTTTTGCTAACCAACCCTGGGCTCCCCTCATCAAATAGAGCCCACCCCAATCCGAACAAGACCTCTTCTTCTTTCTCATTCGATCTCTCGCTCGCTCACTCCCTACTTGTGTATATATATATATATATATATATATATATATATATATATATATATATATATATATATATATATATATATTATTAACAGATTAAAGTTAAAACTTTGCAACCGAAAACAGGAAGACGATGCTTTGGTTCTTCACAGTTATTATTATTACTATATATATATATATATATATATATATATATAATGTGGTAATAATATTATTTATACCTATATATGAGTTATATATAAATTATAAATACGAAAGGGTAGTATTAAGCACTACCCAATTACCAGTAAGAGAAAAGGCTCAATGTAAATTATCAGATGTATTACAGAGCAGAGATGCAAAATATAAAACAATCAAATTTATGCTTAATACATTTAATTGCTGATGATCGTTTCTTCCAGATAATTGTCTGGAATCATCGGAGCTTAAACAATTTTTAAACAAGTAATTACATTCCTAGTCTTTATAACATTCATTCAGATACAATACACTGTTCATAATATTGTACATAATTACAGTTATACAAGTGACATAATTACAGTTATACAGCAGCTGGGAACCATTATGTGGCGAGCTCTTGCAGGATTCTGGCTGATCTTCTGAAGCAAGAAGGGTCAAGGTTACAAACATGGTTCGTCATTCTTGTAACATCCAGATGGATGGAGGTTTCCAGAATCCCAATATTTTATTCCTACATACATGAACACATACACATATATACACACACACATATACACACATACATATACACACATACATACATATATATATACACACACATATACATACATATATGCAAATACGCACACACACATACACACCTGCACACTCACGCACATATGCATTGAGAGAGAGAGAGATACATATATTTATCTATTTCTCACTCTCTCACCCTCTTTCTCTCTCTCTCTCTCTCTCTCTCTGTCTCACTCTCTTTCTTTTTGTCTGTCTCTCTGTCTGACTTTCTCTCTCTCTCTCACTATTTCTGTCTGTCTCTCTCTCTCTCTCTGCCTGTCTGTCTCTCTCTCTTTGTCTGCCTCTCTTTCTTTTTGTCTCTCTCTCTCTCTTTACATAGATATATGTATCCTCTGCTGCCTGTTTGTCTCTCCCCCCCCCCCCTCTCTCTCTCTCTCTCTATATATATATATATATATATATATATATCTATATATATATATATAATGTATGTATATATATACACACGGAGACTCAAGTATTCTACTAGTTGTTTATAAAGATAGAGGGCAGGGAAGGTGTGGTGTTACCCACCGGTTTTATGACACGTCAATGTTTACGTTACGCTAAAGGATAAGGGTTCGCCCTCTCTCGCTGACACTTTGGCAAATCTCTCTCTCAGATATCTCTCCCCCTCTCTGGTGCCACTCTCTCTCTCTCTCTCTCTGATCTCTCTCTCTCTCTATCTCTGATCTCTCTCTCTCTATCTCTATCTATCTCTCTCTCTGATCTTTCTCTCCCCCTCTCCCTTCCTCTCTCTCTCTCTCCCTTCCTCTCTCTTTGATGCCGCCCTCTTGCTCTCCCCCCTCTCTCTCTCCCCTCTCTCCCGCACTGTCTCTAAATATGTATGTATGTATATATATAAATTTATATGTATATATATGCATTTATATATAAATCTATGTTTATATACATTTATATATATATATATATGCACCTAATTGTGTATGGTTAACTTATTTATCTATTGTTTCTTCTTAGGTACATTTTAAACTTATAGCCTCGTTTAATTGATTTTTTATGTGGTTGATTTATACTGATTGGGAGAAGAAATACT
>CAXHJY010000212.1:60000-62500 GCA_964016885.1 Eledone cirrhosa | reverse complement strand
CGTTGGAGTGAGTAAAGTTTCAGGTTTTCTAATCGACCCCAGTAGTCAAGGTCTGACATGCCATCTATCTTTTTCGTGATTGCCCTTTGAGGAGCTTCAAGTTTCATGATACTTTGTTTCGTGTGGGGAGACCACAGTGGACAACAGTATTCAAGGTGTGGTCGGGCAAAAGTAGAGAAGAGAAGGATAATGGTGCGGGAATCTCTCGACTGGAAGGTTCTGAGGATCCAGGAACACATTCTGCGGGCCATGTCAACTTTGCTGCTTATATGCGTGGTCCAGCTTATTTTGCTGTCCACGGTTACTCCCAAGTCTCTGATGTTGTTAGATGCCACGAGAGTTTCCCCGGAGGGAAGGGAGTACGGGAGTTTCAGAGCATCCTCTTTTCCAAAGTGGATCAGTTCGAATTTGTCTTCGTTCAGTAACATGTTGTTCTTTTCCGCCCATTGGGTAACAGCCAGTAGGTCTGACTGAAGGCTTATCCGGTCATCCACGCCATTGATGACCTTTTGGAGCTTGGAATCATCAGCGAAAATTTTAATGTTGCTGTGTTTGATGATGTCAATGATGTCATTAATATAGATGATGAAGAGAAGTGGGCCCAACACAGTGCCTTGTGGGACCCCACTACTGACTTTGGCTGGGCTTGATTTGACTCCCTCAACTACAACATGTTGGGTTCTGTTTGACAGGAAGCTCTTGATCCACTGCAGCAGCTTTCCAGTGACACCAATATTGGACAGCTTTCTCAGTAGAATGTTATGATCAACCCTGTCAAAGGCCTTGCTGAAATCAAGGTAGATAACATCAGTGTTGGAACCCTCTCCCAAGGCTCTCAAAATGTCATCAAAGTGATGCAGTAGCTGCGTCAGGCAATCCCTTCCATTACGGAATCCATGCTGGTTGGAGTTCAGCATATTGTTACTCTCAAGGAAGTGGGTCATTCGCGATCTCACCACTCTCTCAAATACCTTAATGATATGAGAGGTGAGTGAGATTGGACGGTAATTCACGGCAAGGGATTTGTTTCCCTTTTTGAAAACTGGGACAACAGACTGGGATAGAAGGTTTTCTGGCACATATCCAGCATCCAGTGAGTTCCGCCACAGATTGGCAAGAGGAGATGCAAGTTGGTGTTGACACGCCTTCAAGACACAAGCAGGGAACCTATCGGGACCTACTGCTGAATTATGCTTGATTTCCTTTATTGCCGCCAATACATCAGGGGCGCCAAACGTTATGTCCGATAAGGCGTAATGGGGAGTAACATCGCCGATACAGCCCAGATCGGCCATATCAGGATTGCTGAAAACAGAGCAGTATTGTTTCTGCAGTATCTCACCCATGGTTTTAGCATTGTCTTGAAGAGTGCCATTTTCATCAATTAGAGGGCCAACAGTAGAGCCAGTGATTTTGTGTTTTTTTGCAAATGAAAAGAACACTTTGGGATTGAGTTTGATCTTCTCAATGGCCCAGGCCTCTTCAGCTCTTCTCTGATTGTTGATGAGGGACATTATGTTGTTTTGGAGGTTATGTTTTTTAATCTCTAGTGATGAAATGGCAGTCAAGTTGATGTGTTGCTGCTGATAGTATTTCAGCTTGTTGATTTTTTTGTTTGTTCTCTTAATTTTTCTGATGAGCGTTTTTCTATTTCTAGGGATTCTGCTCTTAGATTTGTTTATAGTTCTTAATGGGGTGTGTTTAGCACATATGTTTGTAACAGTGTCCACAAATGTCTGCCAGGACTTTTTGATGTTAGTGGGTGTATGAGTGTGCGTGAAGGACCAGTCGACATGTGCAAGATCATGACTGATCGCTTCCCAGTTTGCATTGTGGAAATCCATAGCGTCAAACGGATGGACATTGGGTTTGTATATTGGACGGTGGAATCTCAGATCACAGAGAACCATGTCATGATCAGAGAGTAGAGTTTTCTCCACTGCAATATTGTGGATATTGTCAGTGTGATTGCTGAAAATTAAGTCTAGGACGTTTTTGTGGCACCTCGTTGGTTCGAGCACCAGTTGGGATAGGAAGAAATCATCCATGAAGTCAAGAAGCGATTCCACAGCTTCCCTGTCAGAGGTTGAGGCAGAAGAACCTGGTGGCAGGCTGTTTGTGGACCAGTCAACTCCGGGGAGGTTGAAGTCCCCCATCATTAAGATGTTGTCAGGGTGACACTCTTGGATGAAACACTTTATGCTGTTGAGGCATTCCTTGAAGCATGGTACAGGCGTTTGGGGTGGCCTATAGAGCCCAACTACTAATAGGTTGTTGATTTGACTGAATACAGTGACTGCCTCACAGTATCCATTAGTGAATATGTTCATAGCCTCTGTTGAGAAAGAATTATGGACATAAATGGCAGTTCCGCCCTTTCTTCTGCCAGCGCGATCAGCACGGATGGCTTTGAAATTTTTCACTTTCACCTCGGCTTCCAAGTGGAGGTTACTGAGATGGGTTTCAGTGAGGACGAAGAAAGGGATGTGGTTTGGATGGA
>CAXHJY010000212.1:40000-42500 GCA_964016885.1 Eledone cirrhosa | reverse complement strand
CCCTTGTTGCTACACATTTTATATCCAGCCTGTATAGGTTGGCCACTGGTGTAGGAGGGAGTTTGTTGCTGCTGCCCTTAGGTTTCCCTCGTGTCTTGCTGTGGGCTCATCCGGGATCCTGGATAACAAGGTGTCGAGATGTTTCTTAAAGACATCCACCTCCACGTCATGCAAGTCTCGCAGATGCCTCGGCAGCCTGTTGAAGAGTTGAGGGCCCTTGAATCCCAGGCTATTGCAATACCTGCTCCTTATTCTAGATGTGGAAGACGGGACCTTTGGCACCACACAGTGACGTCCTGTTCGACGGTTGGTCCAGCTCCCAATGCCAAAGTTTGGTGCTAGTCCCTCCAGGATTTTCCACATGTAGATCACTGCGTATCTCTCCCGTCTTCGCTCCAAGGAGTAGAGGTTCAGTTCCTTCAGCCTCTCCCAGTAGCTTGTCTCCCTCATCTTGGCAATCCTCTTGGTGTAGCTTCGCTGGATTGCCTCAAGCTCTGTGGTTAGTTTGACACTATGGGGTGACCACAGCTGGGAGCAGTAGTCCAGGCGGCTTAGGAATAAAGTCCTCCACAGAGTCAACATGGTGTCTCGATCTCTTGTAAGGAAAGTCCTCAAGATCGAGCCAGCGAATCGTCTACATGCTGTCGCCACCTTCATGATGTGTGAAGAAAAAGATGCATCATCGCTAATGTCTATGCCCAGGTCTCGTATCGATTTTGACACGGGGATATCGGTCCCTCCTGGTCCTGTGTAGCTGTGTTCCGCTATATTTGTGTTTGTGTTTGCAGGTTTGTATTGTAGGGCTTGGAATTTGCCAGCATTAAACTGCATGTTGTTTTCTTCCGCCCATCTGTATATGGCATCCAGATCATGCTGTAAGAGGGAAGCGTCAGCCGGGTTTTTGATTGCCTGTGCTACCTTAGTGTCATCAGCATAGCTAGTGAGGGATGTTGATGCATGCACCACAGAGGGCATGTCCGAGAGAGCCACCAAAAACAGTAGTGGTCCCAGGACTGTCCCCTGAGGCACCCCACTTGTTATCGGTGTTTCCCTCGAGAGGGCCCCATTTGCTGCGACTGCCTGGCTTCTGTCCCTCAGGAAGCCATGCAGCCACTCACCTACTTTTCCAGTTATGCCGAGTCCGTGTAGTTTGTGACATATCATTCCGTGGTCGACCTTGTCAAAGGCCTTCGCAAAGTCAAGATATATCACGTCTACATGTGAGCTGTCTAGTAGCTGTCTCAGTACCCAGTCGTAGTGATGTAGCAGCTGTGTAAGGCAGCTTCTTCCTGGGCGGAAGCCATGTTGCGTGCTAGTCAGGCGGTCATTTTCTTCGAGGAAAGTGATTAGTTTCTTTCTGACGACTCGCTCCATGACCTTACTGATATGCGACGTCAGGGAGACTGGCCTATAGTTCTTGGCCTCCGCTCTACTACCTCCTTTATGGATAGGGCATATTGTGCCTTCTTTCAGCTCCCTGGGTAGTACACCGCTAGCCAAGGAGCTTCTGAAGAGCATCTTCAGTGGAGTTGCTAAGGCCCGCTTACATATTTTTAGGAGAACTGCTGGGAATCCATCAGGTCCAGCAGCCGAGTCTGTTCTAATTTCATCAATGGCGTACACCACATCCTCCTCCGTTATGTCTATGTGGTTGATGGTTGCCATTTCTTGATGTAGTGTTGTGGCATCAAAGAACTCCTCTGGCTTCGTTATTTGCATGTGCCTCAGTGGACATGTGAAGACACTTTTGTACTGTTCGTTCAGTATTTCACATATCTCTTGGGGATTTTCGGTTAATGAACCGTCCGTGTGGAAGAGTGGTCCAATCTTGCAGTGTACTGAGGCAGTTTCTTTTGCAAATTTAAAGAAGGCCTTAGGGTTTGTTTTAATGTTTTCTATGGCCCTGTTCTCTTTCCTTGCCCTCTCATTCTCATGTGAAAGCTTGAGTGCAATCTCGGTGTCAAGTAGTGCACGTTTCAAATAGGATTCCTTCTTGTTTTGGTTTTGTTGACTATTCAACTGGTTTGAGAGTTTAGTTCTACGTCTCATAAGGATTTTCCTATCTCTGGGAATAAGATTTTTGTGTCTGTTTGCCTCTTTCTCCGGGACACACTTTTTGCATATGGTGTGTATCGTTGTCATGAAGTGTTGAAATTGTGTGTTAGTGTCTTGTGTGGCGATGTTTGCACTCCATGTTTGCTTCCGGATTTCACTCTTAATCTTCTTCCAGTCAGCCCCGTAGAAGTTAAGGCTGGATAGCGTCCCGGAGCTTCTTGGTGGTTTTGTCTCTGTTGGTTCTCTTGGACCACATATCATTAGCTCTACCAAGTTATGATCCGAGAGAATTGTTGGTGTCACCTTTACATTGTGGATGAGCACTTCGTTGTTTGTAAAACAGAGGTCCAGGACATTTTCGCCTCTTGTTGGGAGGAGTATTGCTTGCTCCATGAACAGCCTGTGTGTGAGGGCCAGCAGGGATTCCGTCTGTCTCTGTTCTATT
>CAXHJY010000212.1:20000-22500 GCA_964016885.1 Eledone cirrhosa | reverse complement strand
CTCCCCCTCCTACGTCTTCTCCCCCTCCTACGTCTTCTTCTTCTTCTGGAAGAGAGTTCCATAGGAGAGAAATACGAGGGAAGAAACTATCAGAATAGAATTATACGATTACCTTTAAGAATTTCAAGAGAGGTTCGTTCCGTGGAGAGAAGCGGGGAGGAACGCCACTAGTTTCCACTCGTTCTTCTAATCAAGATAATCAACTGAAGCTCGTTCGACAGAGAAGAAGAAGCAGCTTGAAGCTACTTAGGAAAAATGCTATGTAATATATTCAGACATACGTGTGAATATGTACACACTGACACACACATACACGCACGCACGCACACACACACACATACACGCACGCACACACACACACACGCACGCACACACACACACACACACACACACACACACACACACACACACACACACACACACACACACACACACACACACACACACACACACACACACACACACACACACACACACACACTGACACACACACGCGTGTGTGTAGGGGAGGGAGGGAGGGAGAAAAAACATAACAATGATATAAATATGCATCTATATATATATATATATATAGATAGATAGATAGATAGATGTGTGTATATATGTGTGAGTGTGTATATGCTTTTGTTTATGTATATATGCGTGTGTATGTATGATTGTGTGTATATACATATATCTATATGTGTGTATATATTTGTTTGTATTTATGTATATATATATGTATTTGTTTATGTATGTATGTATATATATATATATATATACATACATATATATACATACATACACATAGACATACATATATATATATTTATGTATATATATATATATGTATATATGTGTTTATGTATTTATGTATATATATATACGTACATATATACATACATATATATATATACATATATATATATGCAGAGAGAGAGGGGGGGGGAGAGACAGATCGATAGATAGGAAGAGTGTAAGAAGATAGAGAGTAAATAATTAGAGAAAGGATAGAGAAGCACTCTGTATGTGTGTATATATATGTATGTATATATATATATGTATGTATATATATATATATATGTATATATATATATACGTACGTATATATATATATACGTATGTATGTATATATATATATACGTATGTATATATATATATATATGCGTATGTATATATATGTATATGTATGTATGTATATGTATGTATGTATGTATATATATATATATGTATGTATATATATATGTATGTATATATATGTATATACATACATACATATATATATATATACATACATATATATATATATACATACATATATACATATATATGTATATATGTGTATACGGGAGTGTGTGAGGGGAAGAAAGAGACAGAGAGAACTAAAGTCGAGAGAGTCGAAGTGGGAGGCATGGAAATATGTTAGCAAGAGATACGACGGAGGGGAGAGGAGAGGTATAAAGACGAGGGAAGGGGTGAAGGGAAGAGCAGAGCGGCGGTGGAGGGTGAAGTTCATTGGAGAGGTAGGGAGAGGTAAGTAGGTTGGTAGGGAGAGAGGGAGGTGTTTTTTCGGAGCAGCATGTAGAGGTAAGGTAAAGGAGGAGGTGAAAGTGAAGGGTGGGGTGCATCTTTCGGAGCGGTATGAATTCATTCTTGTGGAGGAACTTGGCGTCTGTCTTGAGGTCATTCAGTACAAGATTCCATCTCTTCCCGCCACCAAATATCGTGGTAAGATAATGTTGTGGGCTTTTACACTTTATTTTTGAACCTCCCGATACCCTCTCGTGATGCTTGTCTACGTGTTTATATATATATATATACATGTGTGTGTGTGAGAATGTGTGAGTATATATGTGTGTGTGAGTATATATGTGTGTGTGAATATATATGTGTGTGTGTGAATATATATATATATATATATATACACGTGTGTGTGAGAGTATATATATTTTCGTGTGTGTGTGAGAGAGTATATATATACGTGTATATATATATATACGTGTATATATATATATATATATAATGTTAAGCTGTTTAGACAGTGTGTTTGTATGTATAAGGAATAGTATAACTCACACACACATATATAGTTACATCCCTTTACGTTCTGAATTCAAATCCCTCCGAGGTTAACTTTGCCTCTCATCTTCACGGCGTCGATGAAATAAAGTACCAGTCACGCACTGGGGTCGATTTAATCGACTTGCCTCTCCCCCCAAATTACTGGCCTTGTGCCTATAGTAGAAATCTGGCAGTATCGGTAGAGGGTCGGACGTCATGCTTGGCAGCATAGTTACGGGCCTTTACGACCTAAATTCAAATCCCGCCGAGGTTAGCTTTGCCTTTCATCCTTACGGGGGTCGATAAAATAAAGTACCAGTCAAATGCTGGGGCCGTTATCATTTAATTTGTCACCCAACCCTCTTCAAATGGCTGATCTTGTGTTGAAATCAGTAAACATTTATTATTGCATCTCGAAAATCCAGCCTGAATATACGGTCGTGACTTTAATCTAGCGGAG
>CAXHJY010000212.1:2500-15000 GCA_964016885.1 Eledone cirrhosa | reverse complement strand
ATAGTGTGTGGGAATAACTGTGTGCAGCCACACACACAACACACACACATATACACATATATATACAGACACACACACATGTACAGACACACACACACACACACACACACACACATACATATATATAGTTGTGTGTACATTCAAATTTATGCGTGTGTGTATGTGTGTATATGTATTGAAAGGAAGTGTGTGTGTGTGTGTTTATATTGATTCCCCACACAAACCACGTGTGAGATTGTTCCGTTACATAGAGATATAATTGCAAGTGGCTGGTAAAGTCCCTTCTCGGAGATTGCCAGATCACGTGGTTGAAATCACGTGGTAAACCTATAGATAAAACTACTAAGATCTAAGGGAGGTGACCCAACTACTATATTGCGTGGCTTCTGGCAGGTTTCAATCGCAAATTTGTATCACTTGGGCCTGTCGCAATATCTACATCCGATTGGAAATTCTATCGGAGAAACTTCCGCCTGTGAGGACAGTTAGACAACAACTCGGACTTTCTATTAAAGATATCACGCGCTATTTCAGTAGTCATAACTTTCAGATAAGTGAAATTAAAAGCCTGAAGTTCGACAAATGTGTCAAGAGGAAACAAATGCACCTGACCAGCCATTTTAGTACCATGTCAGATCCTCCTGGAGAAGTCCAATAGTGGGAATAGTCTTTTTATAACAATCACTCCCTTGTAACATCACACTCATAACTTCCTGAGGCAAGACATGTCAATTGACCAAGTTCCATTTTTGGCTTTGTTTCTATGACATTATACTGATCTTAATGGCAACCCCTTTACAGAATGTACTAGGAGAATTTATTGTGGCACCAACAATACATATAACAGTGGTTGTGTTGGTGTCACGACAAAAAGCACCCTATTACTCACTGTAAATGAGGTTGGCGTTAGGAAGAGCATCCAGCTGTAGAAACCAAGCCAAAATCAGTTCTGTATGAGCAAGACATGGCCATGTGACATAGCATTGCTCATAACTGGATAACTCGTCTAACCCATGCTAGCGTGGAAAAATGAACATTAAACGATGATGATGATGATATATGTATGTATATATGTATTTATGTAGATGTGTGTATATGTGTGTGTATATATATATATGTGTGTGTGTATATATATATATATATGTATGTGTAAATATATATATGTATATGTGTATATATATATATTTGTATGTGTGTATATATATGTGTGTATATATGTATGTATATGTGTCTATATATATATATGTGTGTGTGTGCGCGTATATGTATGTGTGTGTATATATATATATGTGTGAGTGTGTGCGTATATGTATATATGTGT
Organism: Eledone cirrhosa; assembly: GCA_964016885.1. Taxonomy (NCBI): domain Eukaryota; kingdom Metazoa; phylum Mollusca; class Cephalopoda; order Octopoda; family Eledonidae; genus Eledone; species Eledone cirrhosa. The sequence continues at coordinate 13,679 of CAXHJY010000212.1, read as the reverse complement.
ATATATATATGTGTGTGTATGTGAGTGTGCATATATGTATATGTGTGTGTATATATATATATATATATGTGTGTGTGTATATAAATATATATACTCAGAGAGAGAGGGGGGGGTGTATTAGAAAAAGGAGTGTCTTGGAAAGTATAAATACGTTTTTTTTCTCTAAATATGTCGGTTGCCTTGAAATGTAATTGTTCGGTTGTCGGCCATTTCTGAGAGACGTAAGGTGTACCGCAGGGACACATGCTAGAGCCAATGTAATTGGTTTAATCTAATTCTACACCAGCATCTATGACAACAAGAACAATAACTGTAACAGTAACAACAACAACAACACACATGACGAGACAAGTAGCAGAGAAATTCCATCTACAGATCACGTCGAAAACGCTTTCAATTTCATGTCATCTTATATATATAAAGGAACGATCGACTTTCGTCAAATCGGACCGAGGGAACAATGTTTCCGTTGGTCTTTCCAATTGCTAATACTATCTATCGGTCGCAACTCCAGGTAGAAGGAGCAACGTGAAATAAAGTGTCTTGCTCAAGGACATAACGCATCGCCTGGTCCAGGAATCGAACTCACAACCTTACGATTGCGAATCCAATTCTCTAACCACTCAGCCACACGCCTTCACCTTATATATATACATACATATATATATATATATATATACACACACACATATTTTCTCTCTCCACTAGTACTCATTTAAGACGTCTCTCTCTCTCTCTCTCTCTCTCTCTTTCTCTCTCTCTCTCTCTCTCTCTCTCTTTCTCTCTCTCTCTCTCTCTCTCTCTCTCTCTCTCTCTCTCTCTCTCTCTCTCTCTCTCTCTCTCTCTCTCTCTCTCTCTCTCTCTCTATATATATATATATATATGAATTTGTTTAGCAAGATTCTTTATCTGAAAACGTGTGTTGAAACCGATATTGTTATACTTTGGGAGGGTCATGTTGCCAATAAGAAACACACGCACCAGTTGCTTTCACTTCAATTTATTATAATAAATTTATAAATTTAGGAATTTATAAATTTCCGGTTGGTTGGTTGGTTCCACAACCAGATGGTTGTTTATATATTGTCAAAGTTCTTTCGTCACACATTCTGTGACCTCTTCAGTGACTGGGGGTTCTTTTCTTTGTTTTTTGTGCCTCTCCTTTGTTCTGTCCTACGCCATCTTGTTTTTGTGTGTCACACAAAAACAAGATAGCGTAGGACACCTCGGTTATTTTTCATTTTGTAAAAAAACCTCACTTTCTAATATACATATATATACATATTTTACATCAAATAACAAATATTCAAAAGCAACAGGTGAATTTATACAACAAGAAACGTAGTCATAACGACGCTTAAGCATTTATTTACTTGAATCTCAACAGACATATTTTATTGTTGTCCATTTTTTCTTTGTTTTTAGCAATATGAGACAAAAAATAATGCGAAAACTTTTTTCAGGAACGTCCGATTTTGATGATTTTGTTTCCAAAATATCGCCCTAAAATATCGCTCCAAAATATCGCTCCAAAATATCGCTCTAAAATATCGCTCTAAAATATCGCTCTAAAATATCGCTCTAAAATATCGCTCTAAAATATCGCTCCAAAATATCGCTCTAAAATATCGCTCTAAAATATCGCTCTAAAATATCGCCCTAAAATATCGCTCCAAAATATCGCTCCAAAATATCGCTCTAAAATATCGCTCTAAAATATCGCTCCAAAATATCGCCCCTGTTTACGCTCTTTTGTGCTATAACTCAGACGGGCTTGGCTTACAGGTTTCACCTACTATTTCACGTGCTTACTTAGTACTCACTTTCCACTTATTCACTGTTCAATTGAAATTTTTCGCTACTCCCCCTTCCTTGCTCACCCGTATTTACTTTCTTTGTCGCAATAATCATAATTAAGTGGAATCATTAAGAGTACTTTAAAACAATTAAACTTCGAGCAACGCCGGGCACTTCTGCTAGTATATATATATATATATATATATATATATATATATATATATGAGAGACGTAAAATAAGAAAATTATAAAATTAACTTACTAAATTTTACGTCTCTCATATTATTGTTCTGCATCCCCTGGCATTGAACCACAAAGTTACTAAGACAAAACCTATATATTTGCTAGCATAAGTATGCATCTGTGTATATATATGTTATTAGATATACTAATTCTTTATATATATATATATATATATATATATATACATAATATATATACATACATACATAATATACATATATGTATATATATATATATATATATATATATATATATATATATATATATATAACAAAGGTGTGGTAAGATACCAGGTGGACCATAACGCACCAGAGTACTCAATACTTAGGGAAGTAGAGTGGGTAATAGGAAAAGAGTCAGGAGCCCGACGGCTGAGCTCCGGCCGTTTCGACAGCTAGATCCAGCTGTCGAAACGGCCGGAGCTCAGCCGTCGGGCTCCTGACTCTTTTATATATATATATATATATATATATATATAGTATTTCACCTGGCTGTGATGGGTCTGATGTGTCCTTTGAAAGATGGTTACAGCGATATGAGGTGGTGTTTGTAATAGATGACCCCTGCTTAAGGTTTCCTCGAAGAAGAATCCGCCCGGGCCGGGTACGGAGTCATTGTTATATATATACATATATATATATATATATATATATATATATATATATATATATATATATATATATGTGTGTGTAGATAAATCTACCAAGAGTTTACGCTAGTGTCCAATCCGTATGAAGAACTCAACGTAATCCGGATATCATGGAAAGAAGAGATGCAATGAAATATCACTTTCGGTGAAAGATAAACGGAATACAGAGTCAAGATAATTTAATATTTTTAATATTTTATATATATATATATATATATATATATATGTGTGTGTGTGTGTGTGTGTGTGTGTGTGTGTGTGTGTGTGTGTGTGTGTGTGTTGAGCAATGAACACAAGACAAGATGTCAGAGGTAGGTAATTAGTTAATTAGTTCATTGCTTTACGATCGTTTCAAAGAGTCGATTGATCGTGGAAGATCGATATATCGACGAGCAAGGTAGTGGTTAGAACAATGAAAAGAAAAAGACAGAGCTCAGAGGTAGATAGTTCATTAGTTCATTGTTTTACGATCGTTTCAGAGTTTAGTAGTATGTAATGGATTGCAAGAATCGATAGACCATCAAACAAAATGCCTTGCAGTAGTGACGACCGTTTACTACTACTAGTACTACTACTACTACTAGTAGTAGTAGTCTTTTTTATTTATTTATTTTTTTATCATCGTCGTCATTTTGGTTTTCTTCTGTTTGTTCTTGTTTTACTTTCATCTTATCACTTCATTTCCTCCTCCCCCCTCCGCCTCCTCTCTTCTTCCTTATATGGAATTAAAAAGGCAAATAAATAAATGAATAAATAAATAAATAAACTAAGATGAACGTCCGGAGCCGGATGTAGCCGGATGTAGCGCCATTATTCAGGTCAATTAGATCTTCCAATTCACATGAGCGGACATGATCAGAAAACATAACTTAAAATATATGTGTGTATGTGTGGGAGTGTGTGTGTGGGAGTGTGTGTGTGGAGTGTGTGAGTGGGAGGGGAGGGGGTGCAACACAATTACTTACCTTCTTCTCATCTCTTCTTATTTTCTTTTGTCTCCTCCTTATTGTTATTGTTCTTCTTTTTCTTCTTTTCTTCTTTTCCTTCTCTTCTCATTCTTTTTCTTCTTTTTCTTCTTTTTCGGTTTCGTTTTCTTTTTCGTTTTCTTCGTTTTTCTTCTTTTCTTCTTGTTCTTCGTCGTCTATGTCTTTTTCTTTTTATTCTTCTCGAGTTGTAAGCCAACCCCTCTCCAATACCCTTTCTCCCTCTCTCCACCCATCCCTCCCTCCACTCCGCCTTCCACCCCATGTATAAGTGCACCTCTTCTGTTTAAATCGACACCGGAAGTGGAGGAAATCCGCCTTTATTTATTTCTCTATTTATTTTCTTCATTATTCTCATTATAGTTTCTTAACGTTCTGAGTTCAACTTCCAGTGGGGATTCATTTTATCTTTCGTTCTTCCGGGGGAGGACGATAATATAAGTAGCAGTCAAGTACTGCGGAAAAGGTGACGAATTGGCAGAGTCATCAGGGTACTGGATTAAATGCTTTGATATTGGGTTCGGTCCATTGTGTTCTGGGTTCAAATCTTGTCGAGATCAACTCTGTCGTTCAGCTTTTTCAGCCAGATCGATAAATCGATAAATACAATATCTGTTCAATATTATGGGGCTGATTCTTCTCCTCTTTCTCTCTCATTTCTCTCTCCCTCCATTCTTTTCACTCTCTCTCTCTCCTTCACCCTCTCTCTCTCTCTCTCTCTCTCTCCTTCACCCCCCCCCCCCCCCTCCTTCATACCCCCATCACTCTCCCTCCCTCCCTCACCCCTCCTTCACTATCCCTCCCTCACCCTTTCTCCCTCTCCCACTCCCTCTCCCCTTCTCTCCCCTTCTCTCTTGACCTAGAAACTGATGGCCTCCACCAGATTCAAAATGCCCCGGAACACCACCCCTCCTGCATCCATCTACCCCCACACCATCCTATGACCACCTGAAGTTATGATCCTCTTTAGTTCCTGTTCTAAGTACTATGAACGATTACATCAAATGTATTTACACCACAACACTTCCCAGCCAGCTCTTCAAACTAAGTTACTCTCTCATTGTCAAAACAGAGATCTAATCCATCTTGTAAATAATTTTATGGAGAAAGAGAACACATTTTGACAAGTATTCTTATGAGGTAGACCTAATCGGTCACTCGGTTTTAACGCTGGTCGTTGGGTCCAGGCATTCGGACCAGGTCGGACTCCGTTTTCAGATAGCTACTTTGCCATCAAAATAATCCCGGGTGTCCCTGTAAAAGGGCCAAAGGTACTGTCATTCCCTCTATGACTAAACAGCAAAAGAGTTCTCTTATGACACAGTGTTAATAAAATGAATATTAAACCTCTACTTCAGTATTGAGTACTCATTTCTCTCAGCTGTCAATTACATACGTATATATATATATATATATATGTGTGTGTGTATGTGTATGTGTGTGTGTGTGTGTGATAGAAGAGATACTGGCCTATATTTTAATGTAATTGAAATTAAATCTCTTTAGATTCCGTGACAATATAAAATTATATTTTCCACTAACATCTATGCATGTAAACACAATACTGTGCTTCTATATGATAGTGCACATACTTAAATATGGAATGTTACGCGATGGGGGCCCCCACAGCCCCGGTGGACAGGATGGAGAAGGCGTTTCCCCAGAGGACAGCAAGGGAAACGCGCCGGAAAAGCCACTCCAACTCGCAGGGTTCACACCTGCGGCTGGCCAGCTCAGCGCCTATGGTGGTTAGTAGTGAGGTAGCCCTAGGGCCGAGGACACCAGAAGTCTCCACTGCCAGGAGTACAACCGCAAACCTGTCGGAGAGCGACCGGTATTTGAGGAGTTTGGCCTCCTCAGCCCGACGTGTAGCAGAACTTGGGTTAGTCGCAGACTGCACCAGGTTGCAGCTGCAGAAAGTGTCGGTGCAAGTATCATCCTGCGGAACGGGAAGATGGTCATGCCATCTGGCCTTTGGCCGTCCACTCGGTCCAGCCCCACCGGCTCGAGCTGGGAAGGAAAGCCCGCAGCGTCCAAGCCATGCTTTATGACCTCGTTGAGGGCAGCATGGCGTGGAAGGCGGCCGGCACTGTGGCGACAGGAAAGCGGGTGGAGGCCGAAAGAGTCCATGGTGGATCCGCAGCGACATTGGTGTGGCTGACAGACGCAGAGGCCGAGCCTCAAGGAAACGCCAATGCGCAGCGTGTATCCCAGGTTCAATCGGGGGTAACCACACTAAGTAAAGTACTCAATACATAGCAGAGTATATATATTTAATATAGAAATGGCTTCTACAGGACTAGAACAGTTTCATTTGAAGGAAATCACCAGGAAAGCCTTCCTGGTGATTTACTTCCAATGAAACAGTTCTAGTCCTGTAGAAACCATATATATATATATACTGTACAGGTACTCAAAGTGTGTATACATTTTTGGGGGACACCCTGTATGTACGTATATATATATATATATATATATATATATATATATATATATATATATATATATATATATATACAGGGTGCGGACGATATTTGTTCGCAATTTTCAACTGCTAATATATATATATAATATATATATATATATATATATATATATATATACACATATACGTACATACAGGGTGTCCCCAAAAAATGTATACACACTTTGAGTACCTGTACAGGCAATATTTATTAGAATGTTGTGGAAGTGTGTATACATTTTTGGGACACCCTGTATATATATGTATATATATATATATTTATATATATACACACACATACATACACTCATAGATAGATAGATAGATATCGAGAGAGTGAGGTGGAAGAAATCAATAAGTACGAACAAGCCACAGCTGCTTGCATTTCCGAAATGCACTCAGTGACCTGGCACAATGCAGCCTGTAGCTTTACCACCTCTTTCTACTGCTCACGATCACCCACGAAGCAAAATGTGTGTATATGTGTGTGTGTGATTGTAAACACACACATATATAAATACGTTGTGCGTGTGTTTGTATATATATATATATATATATATATATATATATATGAGTGTATATATATATATATATGAGTGTATATATATATATATATATATGAGTGTATATATATATGAGTGTATATATATATGAGTGTATATATGTATATGAGTGTATATATATATGAGTGTATATATATATATGTGTATATATATATGAGTGTATATATATATGAGTGTATGTATATATATATATATGAGTGTATATATATATGAGTGTATGTATATATATATATATGAATATATATATATATGAGTGTATATATATATATATATATATGAGTGTATATATATATGAGTGTATATATATATATATATATATATATATATGAGTGTGTATATATATATATATATGTATATGAGTGTGTATATATGTATATGAGTGTGTATATATGTATATGAGTGTGTATATATATATATATATATGAGTGTATATATATATATGAGTGTATATAAATATATGAGTGTGTATATATATATATATATATATATATATACAGGGTGAAAGCAGCGATTCTTTGCTTAAACTTTAATCTGTTATTTTAATATATATATATATATATATATATATATATATATATATATATATATATAGGAAAAGAGTCAGGAGCCCGACGACTGAGCTCCGGCCGTTTCGACAGCTAGATCCGGTCGCGGTCCTCTCTCTTTTCCTATTACCCACTCTACTACCCTAAGTATTGAGTACTCTGGTGCATTATGGTCCACCTGGTATCTTACCACATTTTCTTTGTGTGTATAAATATATATATATATGTATATATATATATATATATATAGAGAGAGAGAGAGAAAGAGAGAGAATTGTTTCTACCCTTGGCACAAGGCCAGCAAATTACCCAGTGTATTACTGGTACTTTCTTTTATCGACCCCGCAAGGATGAAAGGCAAAGTTAACTTCGGCGTATTTTGAACTCAGAACGTAAAGAGCCATAACTCTATGCTGCAAAACATATCGTCTTAAATAATGGGAGAGAGAGAAATTTGTTAACAGTTCTGGATATGTATGTATGTATGTGCAAGGCCTTTCACCACTTAAAAAAACCCTTAAAAGCACAGACATTGCTTGTTGAAGATCTGTTATAGGATCATGTGGCTGGCCGTAGCCTAAAGGTGCACCATTTTCTGTAATCTGATAAACGACTGCAATAGTCTTACCAGAGTTTGCAGCCATCATGTATGTATATATGAACGACCTTGAAATTCTGCTACAGATTTCCCGGATATTTAGAATATCGATAAAAATTGTGAGTGTGTCTATGAAACATACATATACACCAGCTCCGAACACAAAGGAACCAAAAACCAAACTCTCACTGCCTCTATCTCTGTCTCTCCATCTCTCACATATACATCAGATCCGAGCACAAAGGAACCAAACTCCCACTGTCACTGCCTCTGTCTCTCTATCTCTCACATATACACCAGATCCGAGCACAAAGGAACCAAACTCTCACTGCCTCTATCTCTGTCTCTCCATCTCTCACATATACATCAGATCCGAGCACAAAGGAACCAAACTCCCACTGTCACTGCCTCTGTCTCTCTATCTCTCACATATACACCAGATCCGAGCACAAAGGAACCAAACTCTCACTGCCTCTATCTCTGTCTCTCCATCTCTCACATATACATCAGATCCGAGCACAAAGGAACCAAACTCCCACTGTCACTGCCTCTGTCTCTCCATCTCTCACATATACATCAGATCCGAGCACAAAGGAACCAAACTCTCACTGCCTCTATCTCTGTCTCTCCATCTCTCACATATACATCAGATCCGAGCACAAAGGAACCAAACTCCCACTGCCTCTATCTCTGTCTCTCCATCTCTCACATATACATCAGATCCGAGCACAAAGGAACCAAACTCCCACTGCCTCTATCTCTGTCTCTCCATCTCTCACATATACATCAGATCCGAGCACAAAGGAACCAAACTCCCACTGCCTCTATCTCTGTCTCTCCATCTCTCACATATACATCAGATCCGAGCACAAAGGAACCAAACTCCCACTGTCACTGCCTCTCTCTATCTCTCACATATACACCAGATCCGAGCACAAAGGAACCAAACTCCCACTGTCACTGCCTCTGTCTCTCTATCTCTCACATATACACCAGATCCGAGCACAAAGGAACCAAACTCCCACTGTCACTATCCCCGTCTCTTCCGCTCTCCCCATCTCTCACTATTGTGAGCAAATGAGGGCCCATGCGCTAGCTGCCACGCGACACCGGCGGCCAGAATAGGGAGGTGGTTCCCCAGTGGATGGTGAAGGAGACGCGCTGGAAGAGCCACCATTCGAGCTGGTGAGGCTCAGACATGCGGCTAGCCAACTCTGCGCCTATGGTGGTGAGTAGGGAGGTGGACCAAGGACACCGGATGTCGCCACTGCTACGGGCTCGACCGCAAACTTATCGCAGGGTGGCCGGTATCTGGAGAGTTTATGAAAGGCAAAGTTGACGTCGTAGGGGCTTCTTCTGGCAACATAGAGACCCATAACAAACACAGCAACCCGTTCTATCCGACGGTTCTAACGAGCTTCTGGCCATTCCACCATTTCTAGCTATACATATTCTTCAAAACTAAAACGAACGAATGTAAATATGTATGTATATACATACATATATAGATACATACGTACATACATATATACGTATGTATCTATATATATACATACATACGTAGATATATACATACATATATACGTACGTACGTACATATATACGTACGTACGTACATGTATACGTACGTACGTACATACGTACGTACATATATACGTACGTACGTGCATACATATATACGTACATACATATATACATATGTATGTATGTATGTACGTACATATATACATACGTATGTATGTATATATGTATGTACGTAAGTATATATGTATATATGTATGCACGTATGTATGTATATATGTATGCACGTACGTACGTATATATGTATGTCAAGGCAGAATTCTAGGAGAAGGAAAACTCTGATATAACACCTGCAACTCTGATGGTATCCAATGATGTTGACTTGTTCTTCTTTTTGGTAAATATCATCTTGGTTAAGAGAGTGGGACTGGCTTTGTGCAGTGCCTTTGCTCACTATAAAAGCTTCATGACACAGGCATTGCTTTATATCTGGAGATCTCTCTGCACTTGTCGTCACATGGTACCATGGGCCCAGCACTATGTCAATAATTGTCACAAGTGTAGTGTTTGTACCAGAGTTTTCAAGTCGCTGGCTGGACTAAAAAGTCACACTCGTTCAGCGCATCGGTAGGGGTTCTCCTACATGGATATAAAGTAGTGGCCGTACTCGAAAACGAGTTGGCAGCCACCATATATGTATGTACGTACGTATGTATGTATGTATATACGTACGTACGTATGTATGTATGTACGTACGTACGTATATATGTATGTGCATACATATGTACATATATACATACATACGTGCGTACATACATATACACACTCAACACACACGCACATACATACGCCCACCCCACTCACATAATGTAACACAAATACATTCAAGTTTATATATATATATATATATATAAACATATGTATTCATAGATAGATAAATATAGATATAGATGTGTGTGTGTGTTTGTGTTATGAGACCAGTATATTTTCATAGCGTGACTAAATGCATATTTATTAAACATAAATATGTATACTATTTCATATACACCATTGTATATATACACACACACATATATATATAAATATAAATAGTTTGTATGTATGTATATATGTGTGTGTGTGTACTATGTTATGTATATATATATATGTGTGTGTTTACTGTGTTGTTTATACACACACATATATATATATATATATATATATATATATATATATATATATATATATATATCAATGTGTGTGTATATGTATATATATATATGTATATATATATATATGTATATATATATATGTATATATATATATATATGTATGTATATATATATATGTATATATATATATATATATGTATATATATATATATATGTATATATATATATGTATATATATATATATATGTATATATATATATGTGTATATATATATATATGTATATATATCAATGTATATGTATATATATCAATGTATATATATATATGTATATATATCAATGTATATATATATATGTATATCAATGTATATATATATATATATATCAATGTATATATATATATGTATATATATATACATATGTGTGTGTGTGTACTATGTTATGTATATATATATATGTGTGTGTTTACTGTGTTGTTTATACACACACACATATATATATATATATATATATATATATATCAATGTGTATATATATATATATATCAATGTGTGTGTGTATATATATATATATATGTATGTATATATATATATATGTATATATATATATGTATATATATATATATATGTATATATATATATATGTATATATATATATGTATGTATA
>CAXHJY010000211.1:27500-33862 GCA_964016885.1 Eledone cirrhosa | reverse complement strand
ATTGCATCCTTGCTTGCTGTACATAGGCCTTCCAGTTTCATTTCACATTATATACATGTCTGTCTATATTTTAATTATTTAAAAATTATTTTGAAGTGAAACTGACGCAACGGGTCACGTGTGGTCTAGCAAACTACTAAAACTCTGTGATTACTTGCATGCTTGTCTATACTGTAATACGGGCAAAATGGTGCATAATGGAAAAATATTTTGAACGGAAGTTGACCCTGAAATGGGATGAAAATGGAATAAAACAAGTTTCGTGTAAATCGGAGCACGTGTTTCCGAGATATGTGTTTTTCCAGATACCTTCATAAACAGAGAGAGAGAAGGATAGAGAGAAAGAAATAGTGGTTGGGAGAGAGTAGATTGGAAGAGAGTCAAATAGAGAAGGAGAAGAGACAGAGAAGGAGAATGGAAGAGCGTGAGAGAGAGAACTGGTAGTGTTGTTGTGTACATATATAGGTGAGTGTTTGTGTATATATATGTGTGTGTATGTGTGTGTCTATGACCAATGTATATAGAACAGAGACCCCCCCCCCCATATATATATATATATATATATGTATGAAAATGTTCAATATATATATATAATATAAAATAATATAAAATCAAAAGATGGTTAAAAGAGTTCCATGTATTTTATTATGCGCATTTCAAAAACAAATATCATCATGGGATGATATTTGCGTTCTCATCAGATAAAATAGGGAGACATGATATGAAGCTTAAAAAACACTTGCGAGCAGTGAAGTGTTAAATCAACATATGAAAAGTAAAATATGAGATTGGGAAAAATAGGAAAGGAAAGGGGGGGGGGGGAGAAGGTAAGTAAGAGGAAGAAAGAATATAATAAGAAAAACAAAATAATAATAAGGAAAGGATGACGGAGGAGGAGTATAAGAAGGAAGGATGAGAGAGGAGGAGAAAATGAGTGAGAGAGAGAGAAAATTTTAAAAAAACGTCGTAATATAAAACATAATTTAAAAAATATTTTAAGAAATTAAATGTTAATGAGGTTTATGAATGGTGATGATTATGATTAAAGAAAAAGGAATTAAGAATATTTATTTAAGGTTTATATATTGAAGGTTTAATAATACGTGCGAAAAGGAATTTATTAAAATGTATTATTAAAATGAAATATATTAAGAAGATAAGGTGAATGAAGATAAGGTTAAATGAATTATGAACTGAGAGGAATTAATTAGGGTCCAAGTTTGTTTCTATATATTGTAATAGGAAAAAGTAAATAATAGGTATAATACGAGCACGGAAGGAGAGAAGAAAGAAGAAATTCAAGATAGAAAAAAAAAAAGGAAGAAAAAATATATAACGTCAAAAAAATATGTTTACAAAATTTCACTAATGGTAATATTAGTATATATTGAAAATAAAAATGTGTATGGGCGAGTATATAATGAAAATGCTATAGTGAGTTTATAATATGAATTAAGAGGTAATTGAGAAGTAAAAGTTGCAGATTAAAGATTAGAAATTAAAAAAGAAGAAAAAAGAAGAAAATTAGGGGACCGCTAATGACATAGTATGAGTAATATTGTATAATATACTGAAATAAGGTAGAAAGATGGGTATATTTGTAAAAATTATAAAGGCGTTTGAGAAAAGAAGATTTTAAACTAATTAGGTAGTAAGATAATAGCTGTATACTTTATGGAAAGTTCTATGGGATTTATGCAAGCAGAGCGAAAATAAATCCGTACGTCTATTTAATATAGAATTAAAATTAGAGATAATGGTAAATTAAGGGGACCGTTAACGACATAGTATGAGTAATATTATATAATATACTGAAATAAGGTAGAAAGATGGGTATATTTGTAAAAAATATAAAAGCGTTTGAGAAAAGAAGATTTTAAACTAATTAGGTAGTAAGATATTAGCTGTATACTTTATGGAAAGTTCTATGGGATTTATGCAAGCAGAGCAAAAATAAATCCGTACATCTATTTTTTTTTAAATTATGTATTATCTCACAACGGTTTTATTTTTATTTCTCTCTGTGAGACAGTTTTTTTCAGTATTAAAGGTTATCTCTCTCTCTAACTCATTTTCTCCTCCTCTCTCATCCTTCCTTCTTATACTCCTCCTCCGTCATCCTTTCCTTATTATTATATATTTTTTCTTATTATATTCTTTCTTTCTCTTCCTTACCTTCTCCTTCCCCCCTTCCTTTCCTTTTTTTCTCAATCTCATATATCCATCTTATTTTACTTTTCATATGTTGATTTAACACTTCACTGCTCGCAAGTGTTTTTTAAGCTTCATATCATGTCTCCCTATTTTATTTGATGAGAACGCAAATATCATCCCATGATGATATTTGTTTTTGAAATGCGCATAATAAAATACATGGAACTCTTTTAACCATCTTTTGATTTTATATTATTTATACTCCAGTCCTACAAAATTGTGGAGTGCTATTTATCCGATATTTGTATTGCTTTATTGTGCTACAATATAACTCACCTCCTACATTATATATATATATATATATATATATATATATATATATATATATATATATATATATATATATATATATATATATATATATATATATATATATATATGCACATACATACATATATACTATATATATACACACACACACATACATATATACTATATGACCTTGAAAATGGATTATGAATAGCAAATGGGAATATTTAATATAAATGCAAAACTGAAAAGGACTTACAATTATTTAAACGCATGGAATATCATGCTCCTTTAATTAGGGGGGGGGGGATTAATTTACAATTCTGCAGACTCAATTTCCGGGCCCCTTTTAAAATATGTAGTGACCCATACCATTCACTGAAATCATACTAAAAATGTTTCCCGAGGGCCGGAACCCCCCTGTACATACCCCCTGAAGTTAAGGATGGTCGAAAAGAAGGAAAAGTCCGCTATTATTGCACCTATACTAGATATTTTTTCGTCACAAGGGGTGTTTTGGGGGTCGATAAACTCATTTATAGTATTGTTTTTGCATTACGACTATCCAATATGCCGGAAATCCAGGATGCCGGATATGGGAACAAGTTATTAAACCAACTATATTGACTAATATATCATTTTTCATGAACGGCATATTTTAAACGCATTTCCTAAGACAAAATAAGATTAACTCTAGTCTATGGCTTGAACAAATTATTATGCATGATTCATTGGTACATTATCATTGGTTTATTTTAAATTATAATTGTTCAACAAGTGATCTGAAGCATCTTTAAAGTCCTGAACAGTAACATCCGTTTTGCAGCTGACATTCTTCAGATAAACCCTCATATTTCGCACGTAATTATCCATATCTAGTTTCCGATAATTCCTTTTCAGTTTGAAAATGTCGCTGGTTTTTGGTATCGATAGCGAGGTGTCCCTTGAATATCTAATTTCTAAATATAACCTTTCTATTTTATTTGTTTCCGAAGCTGTATCGCTCTCCATATATGTATCTATCTCCCCTTTCTTAGTGAAGTACCACCTACAGATTTTAGATAATCAAGGTCCTTGTTTGGTCGCTTGTCGGTGGCAATATTGGCAATTTCCTTGGTTGCGAGGCCTTCGCGTGTCAACTCTTCCTGTCTTACAGTCCATGCTTTCATAATTTCAGGTATTTGGCCGCCTTTTCTAACCAACTTCCTGTATTTGACGAAAGACCCCGACTCATTTTCGATCAGGTCTTTAGCCTTCATCTTTACTTGAGATGAAGAAGCGGTGGCCAATTGTTTCTCGCCTCGGCGAGGCAATTCGTAATTAATAAAGCCCACGCCTCTTTCTGAATCGAGGTTGTGAATAGGCGCTTTTTCAAGTTTGGCAGTGTCCATCTTTGATAAGGCGTATGGAGAATCGCAAGCTTCTCCAAATCCGAATATGTCGCACTTTTGCTCCTGGAAGCCATCACCCAACTTCGATAAGAGCACCTTTATGACGTTGAGTACATCATCTCTCAACTCGCTAGTCGCCGCATTTATGGCATCGCACATTTCGTCATCATATCGGATCTGTCTGAAACGTTCTTCTGATACGAAATTCAAAGCTGGTTGGTCGGTAGATAATAATTTGCTGGGATCAATATGTATCAAATCGTCGTAGCTCTTATTGAATGCTATCGCAAGTTTGGGATAGTCCGTCGCTTGTGCTGTCGTGAGTGATAAGAATGGCTCTACCAAATGCAATCCGATGATAGCTCCACTGCAGAACAACACCCGGAAGAAGTCCATATTCATAAAACAGCACACTATGCACGCCAACTGGTTAGTTACATGCTAGAATTTCTGAACGTAAGCGGCTACATCGTCTAGGTGATACAGCGTAACTGCACAAATTATGGTAAGCCGATTGAACCGTTCATCTTTCAATGAAACGGACTTATTTTTGCGTGGATGTATAAACGATTCAAAGTCATTCACCTTATTCCAATTTTTGTGGTCAAAATCATGGCATATCAATCTTGTTGTACAGTCGAGAGCTTGCTCTGTGACGCTTGAGGCATTATTAGTTAGATTCACTAGAAAACTCGAGAAGATTTTGTCTCTATCAATTTCGTTTTCAATTTCAGAACATAGCTTCGTCAAAACCCTGTTGAACATGAGGGAAGGATGAACATTACAGAAAAGGGGGTCTGGAACGTGTTCAGTCTCTAGTTTTTCAGCTAGGATCGCCTCAACCTCGAAATTGTGTGATGTCTGATCAGTTATCATAAAATAAATTTTTTCGAAGAGCAATTTGACGGGTACCTCACTTGCAGCTTCTAGTATGGACAAAACAGCCAATGTTAAATCAGCCAAGTTCTGTCGCGATTCAGACGCTATCGGTAACGTAGGAAGCGCTCTGTACTTTCCACCAACTGTCATGCCCTGTACACTGAAAGATCCAACACCTTGTTTTTTGGACCCGTCGTCGTGATAGGTAATCACGCTGTTGGTATCTGAAGACATGATTTCCTTAACTATTCAGTCCAGTGCCATCATTTCAATACTTTTTCCGCTCTCTCGAATATTACGTTTATGAGGTAAAGTATCGGGATCGATCACGTCGATTTCGTTATGTAACTTCCATTTCCTGTCAAACATTTTATTTCCAACAACAACTATCGCGGCATTAACCTGATTTTCAGACATTTGAGTTCATCGATAGTTTCGTATAATTTCGGCTTTATTATCATCTCACTGATTCGTAGGTGTCTGAAACATGGCGGTAGAAGATCATCTCCAAAGTCCCATGATGCCACAACATTACGCTACTTAGGAACCGACGGAGCATTTGTTCGTTGTCTTCGGTAGAATCCGGAGACACATCCATAAATAATTGAATCATTTATTGCTCCTTTTCAGCTCTCTGCATCTGTCTTTCCAAAGATTCAATGTCACTTTTCCTCCTTTTCATTGTCGTTTCCCATTTTTTTATCTATGAAATGCTCACAAAACATTTCACGGTCCTTGCGCTGATCATAAAGGAATTCCCACTCATCGTCCGTCATGCTGACTCCGTGGTAATTTTCTAGTCTCTTCCTCACTACGGCGTTCTCACAGAATATATCAAACATATAATCCACATCGTTGTTAAATTTGTTAACCTCCTCCAAGTATTTTTCATTTCTCCTGTTCTTCCTCGTTTGATATAGTCGTTGAAATTCTGCATATAATTGAAGGTTTTTCCGTTTTATATGTTTTATCGTCACTGTATACAGAAAATCGAGTGTTCTGATAGCACATATTAGAGGGACAATGCTGCTTCTTCTTTTGATCTCTGACTCTGGCCTGCTCGTGATGGTCGCATTAGATACATCATGTTCGTGATAACATTCCTTTTTGTGGGTAGAAGTCCATTGGGGAATCCTGCAGTTTCCACATATTCCAGTTCACCGAGGATCTTCTTCGCAGACGATCGCAATGGTAATTTTGTGTGCCTGTATGCCATTTTAAAAATTGGACGTTAATCTGAAAGTACGAAAGATATGGCGCATCTGAGATCACGGGGAAATACAGGTTCGGCTAAAGAGCGAAGCAATAACGAATTCGGTAGACGTTAAACATGAGAAACTATTTATTATATGAGACAAAATAACTCTCGCAGTGAAAAATTATTGTACCCGCCAGATCGAATTTTGGTCGCCATCTTGGATTTTGGTCATTATGCTGGATTTCCGGCATATTGAATGGTCATAATGCAAAAACAATACCATAAATGAGTTTATCGATCCCCAAAACCCCCATTATGCGAAAGAATATCGAGTATAGGTGCAATAATAGCGGACTTTTCCTTCTTTTCGACCATACTCAAATTCAGGGGGTATGTACAGGGGGGTTTCGGCTCTAGGGAAAATTTGTTAG
>CAXHJY010000211.1:0-20000 GCA_964016885.1 Eledone cirrhosa | reverse complement strand
AAGACTTACAAAAAGTGTATAATTATACGAAAATGAAAGACTAGTGAGAATATTGTTATTCTACTACATAAAATTGTAGACAAATTCAGAAATACATGTCCATCAATATAGATCCCTTTTCTTCTAAACTGCATGGAGTTACCATTGACTAGCCATGGATGACACCTGGTCTATCATAAATATGATCAACAGCTATTCCTTCAGGAATATTTAAGAATAAACTTTAAAATATATTATTTAATTGGTTCCTTATTTTAAGGCAATTCGTTAAGAGTTGCATTATGCTTTATTGCTAACCGAGTTATCGATCAGTGATACATTGTTTGAAGTTCAATTCCACCTGCAGGGAATTTCCCTTCTTATGATTATTTGCGTGTCAGTTTACGAGACACTGCTGCAAAGAATAATTCATTGTTATCTATTAAAACAATTCCTTCTTTAACAAAGGAAACATCATTTGGTTAACTAAATGCAGACTAATCATAAAACAGAAATTTCATGCAACTAAAGTGACAGTACATTAATTCTTATAATATTGTAGTTAAACTGAAGTTTTAATGGAAACTTGATGGAGAATATATTCCGTTCATGTCTATGACACTATCAAGGTTAAGCGTGAGGGATGATGAAATCTAACGCAACTGGTGTGACAGGCAGTCACTTTAGCACTGGAAGATAGATTACGCCTACCACCGAACATCTAGATTAATGGAACTTAGTTCACATATCTTTAGTACGAATTTATACAATTTTTCCAATATGATAGCAAACAATGGAATTATTTTATTGGCTAAAATGACGGGCATCAATGAATATGCGCTAACGCGGTATATGTCACGGTCCTAATAAAACATTATTTAAGCACTTTGTTCGGAAAACTAAATATATAACCTGGATATGTAGTAGATAACCACATAGAAGTTTTATTGATAGAATAAAATTGCCACACAGACGCACATCTTCCATCGAAAAGCATAGATGTTTAATATAAAAATAGAAGAAAGGTATAACATATCAGCATTATTTCAGCGTGTATAATCGTAAATAGAACAGAAGTAAAAGGAACTTAAATAGAAAACGACTAAAAACCAACTGACTCCATGTCCCTCGTAATAATGCAATCAAACATTTACTCACAACACAGCGTAAATACATGTATATATATATATGGTGAAGGTTAATATGTTTATCTATATATGCACCTACGTATGTATCTATGTGTAAATGCATGTATGTATGCATGTGTGTATGTATGTATTCATATATAAAGTATGAGAAAAGGTGAAATAAACGTTACAAAAATAACATTAATACCTAAATCAATACACAATGAGATTTCATTGAGCCAAAATAAATTAATATCAAACCTATAGAATAGTGAAAAGACGTATTTTCTATACAATAATGGTATGTTTAGTTATAGATGTACGAGACCATTGCTTGGTCACTGAAAACCACACAATCAAAATAACAATGGAAATTTGTCAATCCCAATTGCAGACTGCACTTTACATCAATATATAATATATATTCACTATTTCCTACTTGACACAGCGGTGGCATTTGTACCGTGCTTACCCCCAAAATCACATACACACACGATTATATATATATATATATATATATATATATATATATATATATATATATACACACACACACACACACACACACACACACACACACACACACACACACACATACACACACACACACACACACATATATATATATATATATATAAATAAATATATATTTAGAGAGAGAGATAGAGTGAGAGAGGGGGAGTAAGATAGGGAGGGAGGGAGAGAACGAGAGAGAGGGACAGCGAGCGTGAGAGAGAGATAGATAGATTAATCTCTCTCTATATATATACATACATTGAAACAACATAAGGCCGGACTGGAAAATTTACTTTCGAATTTTAATTCCGCGAATGCGATATACATATTTCGATGGCCGAGTCCTATCATCCGATTATAATATTGTTTGCAGAATTGTATATAAGTATTACGTTGAACCCAAACAGAGAATCGGTACAAAGAAATTGAAAATAGAAAATTGCAAATTAGGGACAGATTCGATTCTGGGATTTCCTGCTAATTTGGTGTTATATCGTTAACATACGATATTCTAATGTCCCTTGATCAGATAGTGTCAAATTTGCGGGTGGTAGATGTGGTGGTGATGGTGGACTTTGTTAAGTGGCGAGTGGAATTCATCCGTCTTTAGAAAATGACATTCATTAATTACAACCCAGCTTCCCTACCACAGAAAGCATATGGAATACACGAATGTCCCTCGGAAGTCTCGCCCCTATTGGGGAATTTTTCATTGATTCTTTTTTTGTTACATCCTCTGTTTTTTTGCTTTTTTACACGCAGAAATGCCCATTTGTACCGTCCTTTATTGTCCTGTACTGTATTAATGTCTACTTTGTGTAAACCCTTGTGGTTAATAAAGAAAGCTACGTCCCTTTACAGTCTGAGTTCAATTCCCGCCGCGGTTAACATTGCCTTTCATCCTTACGGGGTCGATAAAATAATGTACCATTAATGTACTGGGTAATTGCTGGCTTTGTGCCTAAAGTAGAAACAATTATTATTATTATTATTATTATTATTATTATTATTATTGAGTCTTTTTGCTCGCTCCCGTAAGTATATTTATTTACCTGTCAACACTTATTGAATTTTTTGTTGTTGTGTTGGACTTTGCCCTGTGAAGGGGAAAGAATAATATTTGGGCCTTTTGGCCTAAATATTTGAACTCGTTTACATTTTAACAAAATTATAAAAAAAAAAACATGGTTGTGCCACGCTTCCCAGCGATATGTCTGCTGGCGTGCGACAACGACGTAAAAGTTGAGAGGAGCGGTACGGCGAAATTAACAGAAATTGATACAACAAACACCACCACAAACAATGTGAACAAGGACAGCAATGATAACAACACTGAGAACTGTAATTTTGAAAAAAATGACAATAATAGGGACAACGAAAATACAGATAACAAAAAAAATGACAAATGCAACAACATTATCAACTCTACTAACTTGAAAACAAATAGCGACAACACCAACAGCAACAATACCAACTGAACCGAGAAAAACAGCGGCAACAATGAAAGACAACAATGATAACAGCGACAGTGATAACAACAAAACCAACAAGAACAACGACAACAACAACACCCCAAACGACAACAAGAAAAACACTTTTGCTGCGGCGCAGCAAAAAAAGAGGCCATGCTTCAACATGGACCTCTGAAACAAAGATGAAGCGTTGGCCCAAGCCTGAAAGCTCATTAAGCAAGAGAAAAGCTGGGCCAACTTAATTGTCTCGGTAGAAGCTATTGAGGCAGTGGGGCGCAGAATGGTGCATTATAGATGCATCTCAGCACAAACCAAAAGGGCAGCTTTAATTCCACAAGCAGATGTCGACGTTGCGCTGAACTGCATCAGAGAGGACAACGAATACATAGCGACGGGAAGACAGTACGGCACCATTTCGGAGGTGTACAACCCAGAAGCCCTCGCTATGAAACACACTATGACTCCTTGCAAAACCAGCAAGGTCATAATGTACCCATCCCACATGGGAAAAAGAATGGCCCGTCTCCAAATTCCCAGAATCCCACCAGGACTTGACATGTGGTGGCTTCTGGGATGTGTGATTGTGGAGGGGACGGATACCGTCCCGATAGAAGTGACCAGAACGGTCAGAGAGGACTGGTCCGGGGTTGACCTGGAGATCCTTCTCCAGATCAGGCCCGAGAATGTGAAGACAATCCCGGACCACATCCGCCTTCAGGCATGGACGGTCATTCATATTATGATCGAGAGCAAAAGGCGGCATTGTTTTCTTTGTGGGGAAAAAAAACATTTGCGAGCCTTCTGCCATCAACTGCTGAAAGATGCAAGGGGTCGAAGGGCTCCACTGCTGCCGACGCCGGGGCGAGAACCACAACCAACACCAGCACCGACAAATGCACCGACAGCAACACCAAGAGAAAGACCACCATCGACTTTGACCACCCAGGGGGGAAACGAGGAAAGTTGTCAAATTGCCCCTCCCCCCAAAAATAAACACACCAATAAAAACATAAACACACACACAAACACACTCACAGACACAGACCCCTCTTCTACCAGTAGTGAAGATGAGGGAAAACCAAAATCCCCCAAAATACAAAATAGGAAACACAAAAACAAGAAACAAAACTCAACAAAGCACAAAATCAACCACAATAGAAAATGCAGACACCACCCACGCAAACATCTCTCCAATAACACCAACATCAACAAATCGATCACCAACACCAGCATTCCCCAATGGCAAACAACCTAATCAGACGCAAGAACAAATACACACACAAACATCTGAAACCACAGACACCGCACTCACAACAAATACAGACACAACCGAAACAACACCACCAAAAACCATTACCACCACAGCCACGCAAACAAATAAAATCACACCAACAAAACATACAAAACTTCGTGCTCGTCATGAGGGCCAACAAGGAACTGATAGCTCTCGTAGCACGAAGTGAAAATATAAAAAAAGAGGGGGAAATTTTTAAATCGAGCACATTTCGCGTGCCGGAAGATTTCTTGCTGGTGCTAATGTCGCTCGATTTATACAAAGAGATACGAGACAGCTACCCTCGGGACGTGGGAACCCCGAACGTAAAGACAACTTCAAGACTTAAATGGCTTCCTAAAAGAAATCCCACCAACCTTGGAGGTCGAACCACCCGACCTTCACAAGAGCCCGGAAGGTAAGTAAAACTTTCCTCTCTCTCTTTTAAACTGCCAACATGGCCGTATTAAGAGTAGGAAGTTTAAATGTTTGAGGCCTGTAGCCGTCCTGGAAGCAGGGTCACCTGATCAACGACCTCAGGTCTCCAGAAATGGATGTAATTGCCGTAAGCGAGAACAGGATTTCCGACACACGCGCACTAACCCGCATTTTCGACGACTATCAGATATTTGCATCTGTTAGCCGGCCGGGAATGGAGGTGGTGTGGCAGTGCTTTTTAGGAAAGGCCTGGATCTCAAGGTAAGGTCGATCTTCCGGGACCCGGACGGGAAGTTGGTGGTCATGGACGTGAACAATAACGAATGTGGTGCCTCTAGACTGGTGGCCGTCTATGATCCCACAGGGGCAGGACGGCCGTACATCTTTAGACGCGTGGAACCCTTTCTGCGTACGTCTCTCCCTTTACTGCTAGCGGGGGACTGGAACGGCATCTTAGACGCACTCTGGGACTGTGTGGGAGTATCTGATAGGAGCCAGGGGTGCAAAGCCTCAAGAACCTGATCAGCCAGTTCCAACTGTCTGACAGGTACCGACAAGATTTCCCTAATGCGCCAGTGTGGATCTGGACTAACCGCATAGGGTCATCTAGATCCTATATAGACAGGATATTCATTAGGAAAATAGACAGAAATAGTGTAAGCTGTCCACGTTTTAAAACAAGTTTGTGATCTGTAGGGTCGACTTAGATAAGACCCGTAAGTTAGGACCTGGTTACTGGAAGCTGAACTTGTCATTTTCGGCACGTAAGGCTTACAGGTATCAGGTCAACAATTTAATTAAAGAAAAGTTGACAGGAGGAGGCGTCAACTATAGATGGTGGGGGGCTCTCACAATAGGGATTAGAGTAATGTCGATAGAGTTTAGCAAAGAAGTAGCGTTAGAGAAAAATAGAAAGGAGGGGGAGTTGGTAGATAAGTTAGACGAGGCTATTGGTAGTGGCATTGCAACTAACGTGCTAGCGGCAAGAATGACATTATACCATTTCTTCAATGCGAAACACGAAGGTTGCATTGTCAGAGCTAAGGCGCGTGTTCTGAGAAACGAGGGAACCAAAGCTGTTCGATGGGCCCGCGTGGCAGAGGCGCAGTGTGGTAATAAAACCACGATTCGGTCTTTGACGGACCGAGATGGACACGAGCTGAGCGATTCCAAGGGGGTGTGTGAGGCCTTTCGCCAACATCTTGCTAAGTTGTTCGGGGGAAGTGGCGTGCCAGAGGCGGTGGCGGGCTTCAGTCGCTACCTAAATGGCTTGCCGCAACTCTCGACGGCCGATGCTGGGCGCTGCGAAAGGCTGATTACTTCAGCCGAGATTCAGGATGCCCTTGTCGGCTACATGAGGCGCAAGTCACCCGGCTTGGATGGTCTGCCCTACGAGATTTACGTAAATATGCCAGACTTGTTCTCCAATCTCCTTGAAGCGCTCTAATACAACTGGCAGCAGAACGGGAGATTCCGTGTTCTGTGAAAGACTAGAACAAGAGGGACGCATTAGAATATTTCAGGCCCATAACTCTGCTCAACACAGAGATTAAGATTTTGACCAGGGTGTTAGCGAAGAGGTTGGCGCTTGTCGTCGGGGATTTGGTTGGGGAGGCGCAAACTTGCGCAATCCCAACCTGGTACATACACGACAACCTCTACTTAATGCGATACATCTTAGTGAGGGTAGGGTGTAAAGCTGGCTTCGGTGGGGTTCTGATCAATTTAGATCAATCGAAAGCATTCAATATGGTCGCCCATCGGTACCTGGAGGCTGTCCTCAAGGCGGCTGGCTTCGGCCCCGTCTTCAGAAGCGGGATCGCTGCAATTCACAGCGGCACCTGTTCGGTGGTCAAAATTAATGACCACCTGTCCTAACTGTTTTAGATCTCCCGATCGGTCCGTCAAGAGTGCCTTCTGTCCTCCCTTCTGTATGTATTGACACTCGAGCCTTTTCTGCGGAAGCTGGAGCTGTTGTAGGGAATCCCGCTCGAACCGGGACGCGGAAAGGCTGTGTCGGCTTATGCGGATGACATCACCGTGATGGTGTCGGACACCTCAGATATCGAGGTGGTCGGCAACTTATTGGATGAATATGAAACGTTGACGGGAGTAAAACTTAACCCGGAAAAGACGGTGAGATTGCAACTCGGCACCTGGAGAGGCAAGTCCATGCCATCCAACAGCGTCGTTAGGCGCTGGACGGTGCGTTAAAGTTGCTCGGGGTTTGGTTCGGGCCATACCTCTAGGTGGATAAGAGTTGGGACGAGGTGACGCAGGTTATCCAGTCTCACCCAGAATGGGCTGGGAGGCAGCGCTATCACTAAAAGGTCGGGCGGAGGTGGCGAACGCGTACATCGCATCCGTCATCTACTATAGTCTGACCGTCGTCCATTGCCCCCATTGGCGCCTCGCCATCTTGGAGCGGCTCCTCTTCAAATGATTTTGGAGGGGTCAGTACCCTCTACCTGGAGGGCTGGGCATGCCCTGGCTAACGATGCGCAGACACGCGCAGAGGCTGCGTGATCTCCAGGTATTTTGCCTAAACGGTTAACAGGTGTGGTCGCCGTTTGTCAGGCGGGCCTTTCCGCAGCTCGTCTCTTTGACTGAGCTGCAGTCCTGGGTCAAGAAGAGACCGAGACTGGGTGACTGTCATCTAGAATGTTGCCAGGCACTCATTGCCCTCTGCCAGGCGGGCAATGCGGTCAGTGGAACTTCCACTACCGTGTTCTATAGAGGATTAGTGGTGGGTAAGTGCGACGACGCACTGGGAGAGGCTCTGGGAGTCGACGAAGTCGAACTAACCAGACTGTTCCGGAGGACTTTCGAGCCGGGACGATGGATAATTTCAAAAAATCCCTCGCTTGGCAGTGCTACCATGGGGCACTGCCGGTTCGAGATACACTCTATAGGCACGGAAGTGCTGTCACACGGACCTGCCCAAGATTCGCGCAGAGCGACAAAACCGTTCTGCACGCACATATCGAGTGTCCGTTCATTACTGACTTGTGGTGTTATGTCGAACAGCAGATGTCGCGTGTAGAACGGATCCGGCTATCGGCCGAGTCCATAGTGAAGATCTACCCGCTGCCGCTGCCTTCCTTTGGCCAGGAAGGGTAGGCAATTTTCCTCTATCTGGTGGCAGTAGCGATAGAGGTTGTATGGTGGAAGAGGTTGAAAGGACTGAAGACAGAAACATTTCTCTTCGGCCAATCCCTCATTAACTTTTTCAAGTTTCACTTTGGAAAGGAAGGTGAGGGTGGAGAGAGAAGTACTGCCACCCAGTACATTTGCTGAAAGGTGGCTGAATGTGGCGAGAATGGCTCGTGTGAGTGGGCCTACTCTGTCATGCGCCTGTAGGTGGGTAAATTTGAGGAAGAGAGGGGTGCCCTTCCAAGGTGCTCTCGAAGCGTCAGGTGGTACAGGATTGGTGGGGTACCTGAGCGAACCCTGGGTGGTCATCCCCCGCTATTGGGGAATTTTTCTTGCATTTTTCTTGTTACTTTGTTATTGTTATTCATATTGTTTACTCGATTTTTCTGTAAAACCCCACTGTCCCAGTCTTTTGTAATGTCCCCTATATGTCGGGCCTTGTGGCCAATAAATGAAATCATTATTATTATTATTCTTGGTTACTGAATGCCATGGTTGACGGAGGCTCGGCTCGGTAAGATATTGTAATTTGTAACCGTTGTAACAATTGTAAATTGTTTAAAACTTGCACCAAATTGTAGATAAAGACACTCCCCTCCTCGTGAGAGGGGACTTTGTGAACGTTATCTATATGATATACATACCAAAACACATATACATCTTAGAAACGATCGTAAAATGATGAATTGTGTTACATAAGGAACTTGTTCTTTGTTTTTATTTCATTGTTTTTATTAATTTATCTTGATTCTGTTCTCCTATGATTTTTATCGAACATGTTTGAATGCCTCTTCTCTTTTAATGGTATTTGGATTACATTGAGTTCTTCATACGGAATGGAGACTACCGTATATTTAGGTAGATTTATCTATCTCTCTCTCTCTGTCTCTCTCTCTCTCTCTCTCTCTATATATATATATATATATATATATATATATTTTAATTAACATATATATATATATATATGTGTTAATTAAAATAACAGATTAAAGTTTAAGCAAAGAATCGCTGCTTTCACCCTTAACGGGATCTTCTGAAACTAAAAAAGTCAACCTGTGAACGCAGAAGTAAATATTTCAAAAAACATTGCAACCGAACGAAGACAGGAAGACGATACTTTGGTTCGTGGAAACGTTTCCTGGAAAAGGACGGAAAAAATGAAGATAATACGTCATTATTTGGTGCAGAGAAAACAATTACACGCGAAGACAAAACCGCGTTTATAGGATAAAAGAAGTCGTACACTAATATTCTATTAGGTGGTTCATAGAGACGTTCTCTGGCAATGAACGGAAAAAACCAAGATAATACGTCATTATGTGTAACAATGAGAACAATTACACGCACAATTTATTTGGCTTCCTCGGTTGAGCATTCTATTGACTTATATTCATCATGCAGAAACAACATCTGAATATTTCTACAATGAACAAACCCGTACTAAGCAGGAAAACATACCAAAACTCCTGATACAGGAAACAGACGCATTCATTAAAAGGTTGCATTGGCGTGCCTTTTAATTCGATAATCAGAGAAATGCAGACAACAAACAGGATGAATTTCGGTTTAAAACCTATAATAACTCACCGAGTAACCCAGCATTGCTACTATTCGAAAATGATGTCTTGGAACTCATACGGAGTATCAAACTTCGGAATATGAGCAATTCCTTCCAGCAGGACCTGAAGAATAGAATTCGTTCTATTAAGGATTGTAATGCCGTGTACGTCCACTCCGACAAAATTGGCAATCTATATCAAGAGGAGCGGAATACATACCATCAACTGCTACATAATGCTGTAACTAAGGATTACCGTAAAACTAATCGGAGCATCATTAATGAAATCAACGATGCTGGGTTTAATATCACCTCTGATCTCAACATCCTGGACCGACCCGAACCTCTGGACCCTATTTCTCCCCACTTTACCCTGAAGGATCACAAATGCAATTTCCCGAACAACCCCTCTATTCGGCTTATTAACCCTACGAGTCCGATTTAGGTAGACTTAGTAAAAGAATGTTAGATAGGATTATACCTGAAATTAGAAGTTTGGCCCCTCTTGCACTGTGGAACAATTGTTTCGCGGTGATTGATTGGTTAAACGGCATATGCAACAAGGAACATTGCCGTTTTATCCAATTCGACATCAATAATTACTACTCCTCCATCACTTTACCACTTCTCCTTAGAGCTATCAATTTCGCTAAAACACTCACAGTGGTTAAGGATTTCGGAGTTGATGTCATCATCAATGCCCGTAAGTCGGTGATTAATTTCGACGACTATATTTCGATAACAAATCTAATAGTACCCCAATCGACGTGCGTATGGGCGCCAGCGATTCTACGTAGGTTCCTGATCTTATCGGCCTTTTCCTTCTTTTCTCTATCAAGGAAGAATTTCCGAACGTGGGCGGTCGTTTGAACCGTGATGACGGTTCTATGACCATGACAATGTGCGGCCTACGGGCTTGCGACAGGTTCAGAAAAGTACTCACAACCTTCTTTAAAGGCTTCAACCTCTCCATACAAGTTGAGGCCAACCTCTCGGTCGTTAATTACCTCGACGTTACCCTCGATTTATCGAATGGCTTGCACTACCCGTATAGAAAGCCGAATGATACGCTTAATTACATAAGTAAGCATTCTAAGCATCCTGCCAGGTAACCAAGGACCTGGTAAGAAACGTTTCTTTGAGGCTTTCCCGTCTATCTACAAACTAGCATATTTTCAACGACCATTCCCCATATTACAATGAAACTCTTGCTCGGAGTGGATTTGTCGATAAGGTAACTTATACAGAGTACGAGAATAGACCTAGGAAAAATAG
This sequence comes from Eledone cirrhosa, assembly GCA_964016885.1. Taxonomy (NCBI): domain Eukaryota; kingdom Metazoa; phylum Mollusca; class Cephalopoda; order Octopoda; family Eledonidae; genus Eledone; species Eledone cirrhosa. The sequence goes on along the minus strand of CAXHJY010000211.1, from coordinate 9,209 downwards.
ATCCCGACGCATTATATGTTATAACCCACCATATAATATGGAGGTGGCCACACGTTTAGCTAATATATTTCTCTCCCTTATTAATAAGCATTTTTCCCCGCACATAAATATAGTAAAATTTTTAATAGAAATACCATTAATATTTCTTACTCTACGACTCCTAACATTGCACATAACATAACAGATTCAAATTTAGCTAAAATACATAGCGCTAGGAACACGTGCAACCCTGTAGCTATTACTAGCTGTAAATCTAGGAATCGGATTGACTGCCCCCTATCCGGGAAATGCTTCTCTAGTAACATTGTCTAGGCTACAAATGTAAGGTTGAAACACCCACGTCCCGTAGGGCCTATATATGGTTAACCGCCAATAGATTCAAGCAGCGTCTCTACATGCATACCCATTCTTTTCTTAACACTTTAAGAAGGAATATGACGTCACTTTCAGCTTATATCTGGAGTCTAACAGACAACCACACCCAATATAATTTACACTGGAAGATCCTAGCTAAAGCTAGATCGTATAACGGAAACAAAAGACCATGTGACCTCTACGCCGCTGAGGCCGTGGAGATACTCTACGCCAAAGACCACATTTTATACCAAAAAATCTGAGGCAATTTCGGTTTGTAAACATAAATTGCACAGCACTTTCCTGTATTACAGCCCCACATTATACCCTAACGGATAGTACGAACTATACGCGGATATTTTACGTCTTGATGTGGTAGCTAAGTTTATGTTATGTTAATACCATTACGTATTCGTATAGGTAAGTATATATTACTTTTATGTTTTGTGAAGGTACGTATATTTTCTCGTACATATATTTGCTTGTATATGTTATTGGCGTATATATTATATATACTGGTACATGTGTATTTGGTTATGTGAATACGTGAGTTTTGCGTCTGTGTGAGTATGCGGGTTCATACGTATGTAGGGTGTGCATATATGTGTACTTTGTGTTTTGGTTGACGTCGTCCGCGTACATATGTGTCTTTACATGTGGGTGTGTGTGCGCGCGTCGTATACGTTTATTTAATTATGTATACACGCACACACACGCACATGTGAATATATATATATGCTTTTACTTATTTATTTTTTTGAGTATTTGGTGTATACGTTCGGATGTGTGCGGTACAGGCTTTAGGTGGGTTCTGTATGTGCGTGTGTGTTTTTTTTTTAATTTTTGTACGTGCTTGTATTTGCATACCCATGGGGCATGCTTGTGTATGTACATATAGGGTTGTGTGTATGTATATATTTATTTCTATTACCTTTGCATTTTATTTAATTTATTCTTAACTCTGAAGCCGAGAATCATTCGGTTTCCTAAATAGAATTTTAGTCTACGACTTCAGTTATACCATTTACGTGGTTTTGTCTTTGCGTGTAATTGTTCTAATTGATCCACATAATGACGTATTATCTTCGTTTTTTCCGTTCATTGCCATAGAACATCTCTATGAACCACCTAATAGAATATTAGTCTACGACTTCATTTATACCATAAACGTGGATTTGTCTTCGCGTGTAATTGTTTTCTTCTGCACCAAATAATGACGTATTATCTTCATTTTTCCACGAACCAAAGTATCGTCTTCCTGTCTTCCCTCGGTTGCAACGTTTTTTGAAATATTTACTTCTGCTTTCACAGATTGACTTTTTTAGTTTCAGAAGATCCCGTTAAGGGTGAAAGCAGCGACTCTTTGCTTAAACTTTAATCTGTTATTTTAATAAATAGTTTCTCTACGGTTCTCATATATCTGATATATATTTACCCTCTTTGGATTTTAGTCTTCGAATTTATTATTATTACTATATATATATATATATATATATATATATATATATATATATATATATATATATATATATATATATATATATATATATATATATAATAATAATAATAATATTAATAATGTCAAATATGTAAAATTTGGCTTCGTTTATTATAAATTATTGATATACTGGTATATATTTTTCGGTGACAGAGATCATTGGCTGTTACCTCTTCAGTCAGACCGAATTGGTGTGGGAGAGAAAGGTACACATGTTTTTGAAGTGTGTTTTACTCCGTCCATACATCGATATGTCCAGTTCCTGGTTTTGTTGTTATTTCTCTGAGGAACTGGAATCATATCCAGTTCCTCATATAAATAACAACACAATATATATATATATATATATATATATGTATATATATATGTATACGTATGTATACATATATGTATATATGTATATATATGTGTGTGTGTTTGCGTATTTATATATTTATGTATTTATACACTTGCCTCTACGCCATGTATACATATATATATATATATATACATATAGTGTATGCGTGTGGCTCTGTGTGTATATGTGTATGTCTGTGAACATGTATGTTTATGCATATATATATATATATATATATATATATATATATATATATATACATGTATGTATATATACATATATACATATTTTACTTTTATCTGAATATGTGTATGGTTGTGTAGTATATGTAAGCATACATACGTCTTTTTCTTTACTGCTATGTATTTTTTTTTTTTTTTTTTCGTACTCATCTTTTCTTATGTATATTTCCCGTTATTGTTCCAGCCTAACTTCCAATTTTTGTATATTTTAAATCTCATTTCATATCTTTTTATCCATAACATCTCTGTCTGATAACCGATCCAGACGTATAGTATTATTGTCTGGGATCCAGAATCCTTTGGTAATGGAGTAGATATATTTTGTATTGTTCACTTTCTAATTAAATAGCTCTGTTCTATACATAGAGGACTCTGTTTTCGTTTGCTTTTCCTTCGGAATTACCTAACACATAAAACACACATATACATATATAGATAGATTGATGCACACGCACAAACACGCATACACCCCCCACACACACGCATATATATATACATATATATGTGTGTATTACATGAACATTAATAATATTGTTCGATTCGTTTGCAAGCAATCGGCCCGACGTTACTGTACTATTCCTTGATGAACAATCGTTATCAGTTTGATCAACAGTATCATCGAGTTAAAATTAGTTTCTGTTTCATTATCCTTCGTTAGGACTGTTTTCCTCTCTGCCAATCTGTTGAACAGTTGAACATATATAGTATTTTCTGAAGTATACATCGGCTGATTAGCCTCATTTGCATACCGAGCGTGTTACAACTGGCCTTGCCAAACATTCAAAATAAAATTAGTATTCTATTTGTCGGTTTAGCACTGCTGATACATAATTATTCTAATTCATTTACATTTAATAATAATAGGACACAAGTATTAAATACATCTAATGAAATTAAATACAACAGATATTTATATGAATAACTTAGAAATTACAACTAACTCTTCAATTAATACGAATGACCAAATCAAGACTAATACTACATTTAATAGCAGTATCCTAAGAAATTGCATTCCACAACATAACTCGGATAGTATTCTAATAATTATTTAACCAAAAATATATGGCTGGTTAAAAAAATGTATATTGTGTGGAGAATAAATGTTGTCATTCTAAACTGTATTGAACACAGCTAATAATTTCAAAATAAGATTGAACTCCCATATTAATTCGTTTAGAAAGCCCAAATTAACACATGTAACATTATTAGATATCTTTATATTGGAATTTAAAAAAAAGAACACACAATACACTTTTAAGGGTTCCGCAGCTGTTTCCTATTGGAGTAAATCACTGCCTCACTTAGATTTAGGCATGAGGTTTCGATCAACATTCGCTTTAGGGTGATGTATTCGGTTACATGGGAAAGCTTATTGGATCTTAGTATACATTCTTTTCATTTATTATACAGTCCAGGTAATTACCATTAAAGCTATATTGAACAGCTATTTTCTTCTTTGAATTGAGCCTTGTTTAAAATATGGCACTCAACGACGATACACTTTGCTGTATTTTTCTCTTATTTGGGTGGGTCTTGACTCCACTCATATAGTGACGGCAAAATATGTGCATGCTTCTACTTGTTCACCTTTTTTTTAAATGTGTTTCAACTGTTAGTTGAAATTTCTCGACTGTAAGTTTTCCGACATGTCTATGTCTTCGCTAAAATATTTTACTGTCTTGATCAGGAAAATATTTCTTCTTCTTCCTTTTCCTCTTCTACTTATTATTATTATTATTATTATTATTATTATTATTATTATTATTATTATTATTATTATTATTATTATTATTATTACAGTTGCATTTATCTTGCTTTATGTTCATACGAGTTATCACCAAGTCACAACCAGTGACCTCAAGAGACAACAAGGTCCGCCATGTTCAAGAAAGAACATACATACTCACACATGCATCTTTAGTTTTTAGACTTGTGATGTACTTATATTGACAGAATCTTCCTTAGTATATGGGCAGTTCCCATTAGTACTATCTTTTGTATTTCTCCTATACGCGGGTTTCCTGGGATTTGCGATAAGTAATCATTAGACCCCTTAGGTATCATTCCCAGAGCGCCCACAACCACTGGTATTGTTTAGTTCTCAATTTCCATTATTATTATTATTATTATTATTGGTCGAACGTCATTTGTTCGCTCCCAGTAAGTCGCTTTATTTGCCTGTTAAAATTATTTGTTGTTAGATATTTCTTGATGTGTAAGGGATATAAGCCCTTAGACTTTGCCCTGTGAAGGGTAAATTATAATATTTGGGCCTTCTGGCCCAAATATTTGAACATTTTACTTTAACAAAAAAAATAGTTACAAAAAGCAGCTGCGCACGGTCACATAGCGCACCGAAAGCAAAATGTCCCATCGGGTGGAGAGAGCGACGGAGGCTCAAATCGAAGGGCCTTGGGGTGCGTCTGGGCGCCCAAAACCCACATCACCCGAGGCAAAAATTACGCCACAGTAGACGTGCTTTTCGCCAAACCCCAAGAGGCGAAGTCCCACTCTTTGGAAACCCGAAAGAATGACGAGATAGTCTTGGTGCCCTCCTACTGCGGGCAGAACATTTTGAGGGTCAAAGTGACCCAGGTCCTGCCCGACGTGCCCATACTTTGGGTGGCCGCGTCTGAATTTGCTGGAATCGTTAGAAGACGACCTTACTGCAAATACACCGATTGAGAAGAGAGAACTGGTCAGGAATAGGCATGCAAATGACCAGGCTGACCAGGAGTGCAACGAGGCCAACCCAGATATCATAGATTTCAAAGAAGGACTCCAGCTCCCTATAAGCGTGGAGGGAAGGTGCCCAAAGTGCTATCTCTGTGTGCAGAAGTGTGACCTCAGGGCCTTCTGCCCGAGGAAGACAGCCAAGAAGAAGGCCCACTCCTTCCGACGCCGGATCCGCTCTTAGCAAGAGCAGTGCAGGCAACAGAGGCAGAAGACCCTTCCATGGTAAATAGGAAGGCAATGGCCTTAGCACCCATACCAAGGCCACAGACAAATAAAACAGCGGCAGCATTGGCGGCAACACTAACAGTCGCAGTAGCAACACCGGCGGCAAGATCGCCGGAGCAGTTCCACTATAACCACCAACAGCAGTGAAGGCCATGGCCCTCTTAGACGCCATGGAATCCGATATAGAGTATCAGGCGGGAGGCAAGTGCAAAAGGGCCTGCCACAAAAACCAAAAAAGGAAAAACCCCTTAGCTTCACCATCCAGAAGAGGTGTAAAGGCTGCAAGGAGACTTGCAGCAACACCACCATCATCACCATCACCACCACAAACATCATCACCAACAACAACCACACCACCACCAGTATCACCAAAAACACCAACATAGCAAACACAACGAAACACACACACCCAACAGCAACAAGAAAACAGCAACAAATCACTCCTCCGCCCAAAAAGTACAGAGCCATAAACATTGCAAATAAAGAAATACAAAATATAAAGCAGCACACAGACATCGGGGGAAAAAAACTACTACACCCCACGAACACCAAGAACACTTCCGACAAACATAATCATCATTGAAATCAAAATGGAACATTACAAACTTTCAAAACAAAAATTCCCCAACGAAGTTGCAGACTTCAGAGGGTCAGTTACCAAGAGGTTATACACCGACATCCTCTTGGAAACACCCATGACCAGCCAAAGGTTTGGTTCTACTCCCTTCACCACACGAACAAGGTAAGTGATCCTTTCTCATTTACCCATTTCTCATCCAACATGGCCGTACTTAGAATAGCCAGTATAAATGTCCGTGGCCTGGTGTCATCTTGGAAGCAGGGTCACCTTCTCAACGACCTCAGGTCACTAAACATAGATGTGGTGACTATCAGCGAGACCAGAATCTCCGAAGCACGAGCCTTCGCACCGATATTCGGCAGCTACTATTTATACGCGTCTCCCAGTCGTCCAGCATCGAGAGGATTTGCCGTGCTTTTTCGCCATACGGGCCATCTTCCTGAACCCAGAAGATAACTTCAGGTCCATAACTCTGCTAAACGCAGAGTTAAAATATTTTGGCGAAGGTGTAAGCAAAGAGATTGGTGCTTGTTTTCGGTGATCTGGTGGGAGAGGCGCAGACACGCGTCTTTCAAGACAGGATCCATCCACGACATCCTCCTTTTCATGCGATACATTATAGAGAGGATGGTTAAGGAAGCTGGCACGGGTGGGGCCCTGATAAACTTGGATCAATCTAAAGAAATTTATAGGGTCGACTATCAGTACCTGGCTGATGTCCTCGAGGCGGCCGGATTTGAGCCAGTTTTTAGGGGCTGGATCGCTACGATTCACAGGGACATCTTCTCGGTTGTGAGAGTGAATGGTCACCTCTCACCGCCTTTCATCATCATGAGCTTGGTCCGCCAGGGTTGCCCCCTCTCGTCTCTCTTGTACGTAGTGGCCCCATGCAAACTGGGATGCGGGAGATCGGTGTCAGCCCACGACGACGGCGTCACCGTGGTGGTGTCAAGCAACAAACAAGTCCAGATGCTCGGCACCGCTCTCAAGGAATATGAGGGGGTGGCAGGCGCAAAGATAAACCAGGAAAAAGTCGGTGGGCTTGCAACTCGGCAGCTGGAGAGGCAAGTCCATGCCGTCCGACAACATGGTGGGACGCTGGACGGAAGAACCGGTTAAATTGCTCGGGATCTGGTTCGGTCCTGACTTCCAGATGGAGAGAAACTGTAGCAATGTGATGAGCAGGGTGGCCTCTCTTACCAAGAAATGCGCCGAGAGGAGGCTGTCTCTGAAAGGTCGGGCGGAAGTGGCGAATACGTACATAGCGTCCCTCATCTGCTACCGCCTGATTGTCGTACCTTGCCCCTGCCCAACTCTGACCAAAATGGAGGGCCTGCTCTTCCGCTTTTTTTGAAAGGGACGCACTCCCATGGTCAGACGATCCATTTGCTGTCAACACCGATTGCGTGGAGGACTAGGCATTCCGTGGTTGATGATGCGCAAACATGCGCTGAGGCTGCAATATTTCTGGTGCTTCCTTGACGATGAACAGTTGTGGTCGACGTTTGCCATAGGCGCTTTTCCCCAGCCCGTCTCCTTGACGGAGCTGCAGTCCTGGATCAGGAAAAGACTGAGGGATAGAGCTTTGAAGCTGGAATGTCTACAAGTGCTCAGCGCCCTCTACCAGCTGGGCACTAGTATTGGTGGAACATCCACCTCGGCGTTCTATAGATGACTAGGGGAGGGAAAACCGACGAAGTTCTCGGGGAGACCCTGGTCTCGAAGACGATCACCTGTTCGCTTTCTTCAACAGAACTTTCAGTCCGGGGCCTATGGACAACTTCCAGAAATCCATGCATTGGCAGTGGTACCTGCGAGCGTTGCCGGTTCGGGATAAGCTCTACAGGCATGGAGGTGCTGTCAGCCGAGCCTGTCCAATTTGCGCGTAGCGCGACGAAATCGTCCGGCACGCAATCGTTCAGTGCCCGAGGATTGCTGACTTGTGGAGCTATGTCGAACAGCTACTGTCGCGTTTAGGACGGATCCAGTTATCGCCTGAGTCCATTGTGCAGACAGCCCCACCTTCCTCCTTTAAAGAGCAGGAAGGGCAGGCAGTTTTCATTTGTCTGCTGGCCATGGCGAAAGAGATTGTGTGGTGGACAAGGTTGAAAGGTTTGAAGACGGACACTTTCCTCTTCGGCCAATCCCTGATTAACGTTTTCAAGTTTTACTTGAAGAGGAAAATCAGGGTGGGAGGCGAGTGCTGACTTCTAGCAAGTTTGTTGAGAGGTGGGTGAAAGTGGAGAGTCTGGTCCGAGTGAACGGGCCCGATCAGAGTATGCGCCTGTAGACTGAGGAGTAGGAAAACAGACAGAGGGTGCTTTCCCTGAGTGGCCGTTGTCTTTTTTGTGTGGTTTTCGCCACGAGTGACCCTCTGAGGTTTCCCCTTTTTTGGGGAATTTTTGATTTTTTTTTATCTCTAGTCCGATTTTGTTATAAACTTTTTACACGACAAAAACCCGATTTGTATCGTCCTGTACTGTTCTGTACCGTCTCTAATGTTTTTCTTCGTGTTAGCACTAGTGGCTAATATAGAAACTATTATTATTATTATTATTATTATTATTATTATTTTTAGGGCGGTGGATTGGCAGTATAGGTAGAGAGTCGGACACCATACTTTGCAGCATAGAGGTACGTCCCTTTATGATCTTAGTTCAAATCCCACCGATGTTAACTTTGACTTTCATCCTCACGGGGTCGATAAAATAAAGTACCAGTAATGCGCTGGGTAATTGCTGGCCTTGTGCCAAAAGTAGAAACAATTATTATTATTATTATTGGTCTGTTCGGACGTTTTTTGCTCGCTCCAGTAAGTCACTTTATTTACCTTTTATAATTATTTGTTGCTTAACTGTTCTGGTTGTGTAAGGGATATAAGCCCTTGCACTTTGACCTGTGAAGGGGAAAGTATAATATCTGGGCCCTTTGGCCCATATATTTGAACACTTTACTTCTGGAATAAAAAAATAAAAAACATGGCTGACAACACACACACACACACACACCGCACCCACCCTAGCAATATGTCTGCTGTCGTGTGACAACAGCGTAAAAGTTGAGAGGAGGGTTAGTGAAATTCATACAACAAACACCACCACAAACAACTTGATCAAAGACAACACTGAAAACACTAATTTTAAACAAATTACCACACCTACTACAGCAATAACAGCGTCACCCAAAATACAGACAACAGAAAAAAAATGAAAACCAATGCAACAACGATATTAACAC
>CAXHJY010000210.1:210000-213648 GCA_964016885.1 Eledone cirrhosa | reverse complement strand
CAACAATATTACTAAACTGGGTGAGAGAGAGAGCAATTGACGGAATCACCCATCTACCCAACAATATTACTAAACTGGGTGAGAGAGAGAGAGCAATTGACGGAATCACCCATCTACCAAACAATATTACTAAAGTGGGTGAGAGAGAGAGAGAGAGAGAGAGCAATTGACGGAATCATCCATCTACCCAACAATATTACTAAACTGGGTGAGAGAGAGAGAGAGAGCAATTGAGGGAATCACCCATCTACCCAACAATATTACTAAACTGGGAGACAGAGAGAGAGAGCAATCGAGGGAATCACCCATCTACCCAACAATATTACTAAACTGGGTGAGAGAGAGAGAGAGGGGGAGAGAGAGAGAGAGAGAGGGAGAGAGAGAGAGAGAGAGAGCAATTGACGGAATCACACATCTACCCAACAATATTACTAAACTGGGTGAGAGAGAGAGAGCAATTGACGGAATCACCCATCTACCCAACAATATTACTAAACTGGGTGAGAGAGAGAGAGAGAGAGAGAGAGAGAGAGAGAGAGAGCAATTGATGGAATCACCCATCTACCCAACAATATTACTAAACTGGGTGAGAGAGAGAGAGAGCAATTGACGGAATCACCCATCTACCCAACAATATTACTAAACATGGTGAGAGAGAGAGAGAGAGAGAGAGAGAGAGAGAGAGAGAGAGAGCAATTGACGGAATCACCCATCTACCCAACAAAATTACTAAACTGGGTGAGAGAGAGAGAGAGAGAGCAATTGACGGAATCACCCATCTACCCAACAATATTACTAAACTGGGAGAGAGAGAGTGAGAGCAATTGACGGAATCACCCATCTACCCAACAATATTACTAAACTGGGTGAGAGAGAGAGCAATTGACGGAATCACCCATCTACCCAACAATATTACTAAACTGGGTGTGAGAGAGAGAGAAAGCAATTGACGGAATCTCCCATCTACCTAACAATATTACTAAAGTGGGTGAGAGAGAGAGAGAGGGAGAGAGAGAGGGAGCAATTGACGGAATCACCCATCTACCCAACAATATTACTAAACTGGGGGAGAGAGAGAGAGTGAGAGAGAGAGAGAGAGCAATTGACGGAATCACCCATCTACCCAACAATATTACTAAACTGGGTGAGAGAGAGAGAGAGAGAGCAATCGAGGGAATCACCCATCTACCCAACTATATTACTAAACTGGGTGAGAGAGAGAGAGAGAGGGAGAGAGAGAGAAAGCAATTGACGGAATCACCCATCTACCCAACAATATTACTAAACTGGGTGAGAGAGAGAGAGAGAGAGAGAGAGAGAGCAATTGACGGAATCACCCATCTACCCAACAATATTACTAAACATGGTGAGAGAGAGAGAGAGAGCAATTGACGGAATCGCCCATCTACCCAACAAAATTACTAAACTGGGTGAGAGAGAGAGAGAGAGAGCAATTGACGGAATCACCCATCTACCCAACAATATTACTAAACTGGGTGAGAGAGAGAGCGAGAGCAATTGACGGAATCACCCATCTACCCAACAATATTACTAAACTGGGAGGGAGAGAGAGAGAGAGAGCAATTGACGGAATCACCCATCTACCCAACAATATTACTAAACTGGGTGAGAGGGAGAGAGAGAGAGAGAGGGAGAGAGCAATTGACGGAATCACCCATCTACCCAACAATATTACTAAACTGGGTGAGAGAGAGAGCGAGAGCAATTGACGGAATCACCCATCTACCCAACAATATTACTAAACTGGGAGAGAGAGAGAGAGCAATTGACGGAATCATCCATCTACCCAACAATATTACTAAACTGGGTGAGAGAGAGAGAGAGAGACGGAGAGAGCAATTGACGGAATCACCCATCCTACCCGACAATACTACTAAACTGGGAGAGAGAGAGAGAGAGGGAGCAATTGACGGAATCACTCATCTACCCAACAATATTACTAAACTGGGTGAGAGAGAGAGGGAGAGAGCAATTGACGGAATCACCCATCTACCCGACAATATTACTAAACTGGGAGAGAGAGAGAGAGAGAGAGAGCAATTGACGGAATCACCCATCTACCCAACAATATTACTAAACTGGGTGAGAGAGAGAGAGAGGGAGAGAGCAATTGACGGAATCACCCATCTACCCAACAATATTACTAAACTGGGAGAGAGAGAGAGAGAGCAATTGACGGAATCACCCATCTACCCAACAATATTACTAAACTGGGTGTGAGAGAGAGAGAGAGAGAGAGGGGGGAGAGAGCAATTGACGGAATCACCCATCTACCCGACAATATTACTAAACTGGGAGAGAGAGAGAGAGAGCAATTGACGGAATCACCCATCTACCCAACAATATTACTAAACTGGGTGACAGAGAGAGAGAGAGAGGGAGAGAGCAATTGACGGAATCACCCATCTACCCGACAATATTACTAAACTGGGAGAGAGAGAGAGAGAGAGAGAGAGCAATTGACGGAATCACCCATCTACCCAACAATATTACTAAACTGGGTGAGAGAGAGAGAGAGAGAGAGAGGGAGAGAGCAATTGACGGAATCACCCATCTACCCAACAATATTACTAAACTGGGAGAGAGAGAGAGAGAGAGCAATTGACGGAATCACCTATCTACCCAACAATATTACTAAACTGGGTGAGAGAGAGAGCGAGAGCAATTGACGAAATCACCCATCTACCCAACAATATTACTAAACTGGGTGAGAGAGAGAGCAATTGACGGAATCACCCATCTACCCAACAATATTACTAAACTGGGTGAGAGAGAGAGAGCAATTGACGGAATCACCCATCTACCAAACAATATTACTAAAGTGGGTGAGAGAGAGAGAGAGAGAGAGCAATTGACGGAATCATCCATCTACCCAACAATATTACTAAACTGGGTGAGAGAGAGAGAGCAATTGAGGGAATCACCCATCTACCCAACAATATTACTAAACTGGGAGACAGAGAGAGAGAGCAATCGAGGGAATCACCCATCTACCCAACAATATTACTAAACTGGGTGAGAGAGAGAGAGAGGGGGAGAGAGAGAGAGAGAGAGGGAGAGAGAGAGAGAGAGAGAGCAATTGACGGAATCACACATCTACCCAACAATATTACGAAACTGGGTGAGAGAGAGCAATTGACGGAATCCCCCATCTATCCAACAATATTCCTAAACTGGGTGTGTGTGAGAGAGAGAGAGAGAGAGAGAGAGAGCAATTGACGGTATCACCCATCTACCCAACACTATTACTAAACTGGGTGAGTGAGAGAGAGACAGAGAGAGAGCAATTGACGGAATCACACTTCTACCAAACAATATTACGAAACTGGGTGAGAGAGAGAGAGAGAGAGCAATTGACGGAATCCCCCTTCTACCCAACAATATTACTAAACTGGGTGAGAGTGAGAGAGAGAGAGAGCAATTGAGGGAATCCCCCTTCTACCCAACAATATTACTGAACTGGGTGAGAGAGAGAGAGAGAGAGAGAGAGAGAGAGAGAGCAATTGAGGGAATCCCCCTTCTACCCAACAATATTACTAAACTGGGTGAGAGAGAGAGAGAGAGAGAGAGCAATTGAGGGAATCACCCATCTACCCAACAGTATTACTAAACTGGGAGAGAGAGAGA
>CAXHJY010000210.1:190000-197500 GCA_964016885.1 Eledone cirrhosa | reverse complement strand
TGGGTGAGCGAGAGAGAGAGAGAGAGAGAGAGCAATTGTTGACGGAATCACCCATCTACCCAACAATATTACTAAACTAGGTAAGAGAGATAGAGAGAGAGAGAGCAATTATTATTTCATTTACTACTATTACTATACACACACACACACAAACACACACACACACACACACACATACATACATATATATATATATATATATATATATATATATATATATATATATATATATATATATATATATATAACGGCGATGAATTAGTTTAGCGAGGTTTTTGACACCGAAACAAACAAGACTGATCTAAGAGAAGTATAAATAAATAAATAAATAAATACATACACAAGCACAATAACAACAAACACATATAAACACACACTAATAAACTAAGATAGAATACAATAACCAATACAGAGTCACCCAAACACGAACACACATCAAACAAAACACTATACACACACGCAAACGCATGCGCAGACAAGAAAAAAAAAATAAATAAATAAATAAACACTAAATAATTATGGCGTAGGCATACAATACAACGGGAGGAAACATAATAGCATCACTGACGGTTAGACTATATATATGTGTTTGTGTCTATATTGTATCTCTATTTTTGACCATTGGTCAGTCAATGGTAACATTGAGGACAGAATAAATTAAATTAACCGATATAAAAGATACAGAAGCGAAAACCAACCAAACAGTGAGTGTGTTCTGTTATTAATTCTGGCAATATTATTACACAATTATGACCCTCCCAAAGTATAACAATATTTGTTTCGACACATGATTTCATATAAAAAACCTCGCAAAACTAATTCATCGCCGTTATGGCATTAGCTTGTGCCAAGCTGAAAGGTTATTGAAAGACACTGTTTTCTGTTATATAAAAACTACAATAACAACAAAACAAATCCGCTTCTTAAAACACTGTGTTTCCTCCAAAATATACACAACAAACATATCAAAACAAGTAAATAATTTATTATTCAACAAAACACAAGCTGAACGACTAAAACACACAATAACAGTTAATACAATAACAGTTAATATGAAAAGAACAACATACACAAGAGTTAACGAACTTTACAGACAGACCAAACGAGAGTGATGAACTCATCAGCGTCATTCGACGTGAAACGAATGCAAAAATGCATTTCAATAAGACATAGAATGGATGAATAAGAAAAAAACTAGAAGAAAGAAAAATAGAATATTCACAAAAATACCCAGATAACATCAACAATATCCGTATGACTGATGTAGAACTACCGGAAGAATTTACCAATGACCACACAGTAAATATTTATGGGAACACTTTAATCAGTGAACAAGAACAACAAATCCTGCAGCTACCACCAACATTTGCTATCTACAAAAAGATTAACCCTATTGAGTGCAAAACGGAGCTGGAAAAGTGTTTCACAAAAATACGTTGGAATGCAAAAGTAAACAACAACAACAACTATACGGACAACAACAACAATAATAACGGTAGTAGTAATATAAACAATAACTCTGAGTATAGAAATAACAGCTATAATAGTAATAGTCATAACAATAACAATAGCAGGAGAGTGAGAAATAGTAATAATGGTAATAATATTAACGATAGACAGAACAACAACAACAATAACAATCACAATAATAATAATAATTGTTTCTACTTTAGGCACAAGGCCAGCAATTACCCAGTGCATTACTGGTAAATAATAATAATAATAGAAACATTAACGACAGACACAGCAGCAGCGACCACAGTAGTAATAACGGTAACAATACGAATAACAACAACAACCACAGTGGTAATAATAGAAATAATATATGTAGCAACATTAATGATAGACACAACAACAACAACAAGAAACATAATAAAAGTAACAACCACAATGGTAGAAATAACAGTAACAACAACAATAACGGTGGAGAAAACAACAACAATACATCTAACAATCACAGCAACAATACATCTAGCAATCATAACAATAATAATAATGCTAATGATAGGAACAACAACAACCACCATAATAACAATAATAGCAACACACACAACTATGACGATAGATATAATGATAACCCCTTAGAGAAACTATTCTTCAACCCAGCTGACAAAACATATAAGATGGGTAATATCTATCCTACGAGGTTACCCTTTCATAAAAAGGTTTGTATACCACAACAAATAGATGACGAGACAGAGGCACAGTTCACCATAGCTAGAAATAAGATTAGACAAATAGTAGACCAGTATACTAAGAGACAGAGCAGACCAGAGGTCCAACAACTTGGGGGGGAAACCTGTAGAAGGCTTGGTTAGCCTCAAGCAGCGCACATGGGATGGTGAGGTAGTATGTCTACCCACGGATAAGTCTGGTAGGATGTCAATAGACAGCATGCCGAACTACATCAAGGCTATGCAACCCCACATCACCAACACGAGCGAAATTGCACAGCAAATACATGATGGGAGAGAGAAAATCCTCAACGCTCACATGATGATGTGGACCGACATCCTAAAGCCAAGCAGACGCACTGCCAACAGCTTCCAGGTGTCTAACAATGGCATACCACCCTTGTATGGGCTCCGCAAAGACCACAAGACAGTCGACGACCCGACAACAGGACCACCAACAAGACTTGTTTGCGGAGCAAATATAGCTAGCAAATACAGGATCTCCTACTTCCTCTCAATGGTTATACGCCCCATAATCAGATGTCCCCAGATGTATGTGACAGTACAGAGGACCTCCTCAGCAGAATCAGTGAGTGCAACAAAAACAGGAACCTATCCAACTGCATAATAGGCAGTATGGATGTAGTATCACTGTACCCATCCATTAACATTGATTTTGCTGTGGAAAAATGTGTGGAGATGATCATTGAGAGTGAGGTGGAGTTCTGCGACGTCGACACAGACGAACTGGGCCTCCTACTTAGACTTACCTATGACACTGACTACCTAGAGGTAGACCCCCACCATAACCTCAATGGCAAAAAAGACTCCCATGGGAAGGTGGATTGGGTGGACCAAAGCTATACAGAGCCCCAAAAACAATGATCAGGTAAGAAAAATGGTCGCACATGCAATAGGGGCTAGTATCAAAACTACCCTAAAGGGCCACAAATTCAAATTCAACGAGAAGATCTACACCCAAAATGAGGGAGCAGCCACTGGCGTCAGCATAGCTGGTGACGTTGCCATGGTATGGTGGGAAAGGAGACTCAAAGATCTCCTTGATGAGAGCTCCATAGACCTCATCTTGTACTCTCGTTACGTAGACGATATCAATATAGTAATAAGGACATCCCCACAAAAGAGTACTAACAAGTTTGATTTAGAACGTAGCACAATAGAAAGCATCCAGCAGATAGCTAATTCCATACACCAGAGTATAACTGTAACTATCGACTACCCTTCCAAACACCCTAACAATAGACTACCTGCATTAGACACGGAACTCTGGATTAACACTATAGACGAGAGAGTCCAAATTCTCCACTCACACTATGCTAAACCCATGACCTCCAAATACCTGATACTCAAAAACTCAGCAATGTCCAGTAGTGCTAAGTTTAATATTTTGATCGCAGACTTGGTACGAGTGATGAAGAACGTGTCCCGCATGTGCGACCCAACAGAAATGGAAAGACACATCCAACACTTCATCAACCGCATGCAGTTCTCTGGCTACAACCAAAGAGACAGAATCAGAGTATACGAAGGAGCCATAGAAAAGTATAAGACCCTTATAGAACTAGACATGAAAGGAATTTGCCTATTATACAGGAGCAAATCATGGAATAGCTTAGATAGGACTAGACATAAGATAGGGAAAGCCACCTCATGGTACGACAACCAGAGATACCAGAGTGCCATGTTTGTGGACGCTACCCCTCGAGAGAAATTAGCTAACCAGTGTAGAAAGGCCCTGAGAAAGACCCACTTAAAGATTAAGGTGGTAGAAAAGCCAGGAACCACCTTAAATTCCCTGATCAGCAAAACCTACCCTTTTAAGAAAACCCACTGTACTAATAGGAAATGTATTATATGTAAAGTAAACCCCCGGATAAACTGTAAAACTAGAAACGTAGTCTATAGCATAAGATGTACAGAGGGTACTTGCAGAAACATGACAACAACATACAGCTCGTAGCATAGGTGAAATATAGACCAACACTAGATTAACTAAAAGGACGAAAAAAACGGTTCAGTACTAACGAACATGCCAGACAACAATACGACGGTAACATAGACAACATAGAAATTAGAATAATATCTAAACATAGAAATGACCCAGCAGATAGGCAAATCAGAGAGGCCAGCGAAATAGAACTTAGAAGGCTAAGGCTAAACAGAAAAAATGAATGGAATAACAACAACACCCAAACAAACAACACTGACCTAAGAGAAGTATAAATAAATACATACACAAGCACAATAACAACAAACACATATAAACACACACTAGTAAACTAAGATAGAATACAATAACCAATACACAGTCACCCAAACACGAACACACATCAAACAAAAAACTATACACACACGCAAACGCATGCACAGAGAAGACAAAAAAAACAAAAAGCAAATAAATAAATAAATAAACAGACTAAATAAAGATGGCGTAGGCATACAATACAACGAGAGGAAACATAATAGCACCTCTGACGATGTTGCAGATGTGCAACGAAAGAACTTTGTTAGACTATATATATGTGTTTGTGACTATATTGTATCTCTATTTTTGACCGTTGGTCAGTCAATGGTAACATTGAGGACAGAATAAATTAAATTAACCGATATAAAAGATACAGAAGCGAAAACCAACCAAACAGTGAGTGTGTTCTGTTATTAATTCTGACAATATTATTACACAGATATGACCCTCCCCAAGTATAACAATATATATATATATATACTTATATTTATTTATATATATATATATATATATATATATATATATATATATATATATATGTATACATAGGGAGAGAGAGATTGTTAATAAATGAAACAAAACAAAACACAGCAAGCAAAGTTAACCACTGCTAATGATCCTTTGTGACTACTACAAAACATGTGAGAATATGGTACTATTTTGTATGACAATTCTTATCCTAAAGATGAGGCTGTGAAGAGTCGAAAAGCTAATAGACATGGATTCAGGGTTGTTATTATTCTAAACCTTTCATAAAGAAATAATAAGGAAATAGGAAAAATCGTTAATAAATCTTGAGCGCAGTCATGTTTTCAATAAAACATATTTGAAATATCCCTATTTACACACACGCGACACTTCCAAGGTTATTCGTGGAAAAACCTATAAAAACTCACAGTCACCCTGACCACTAAAGTAAGTGTCTTCTCCAAATTATTCTCCACCAATCTATAGCTATATATATTTCGTATTTTTCCTTCTGTTTAAATAACACCTCTCTCCAGCTTATATTTTTTTTATTTTTAATTGTATTTATTTACTTAATTTTACGAAACACGTGTTAAGTCTTATACGTTTTATTTGATGTAGGTAAATTTACTTTAGTTGAATATCTACTTCTTACATTTAATAATTTTTTTCTTTTCTTTTGTTTTTCAGGTAAGTAAATTTTGAAATTTGAAGATGTTGGTAAGATGACATTTTTTAAATCAAAAAGATAATTAAATATATAAAAAGATAATAAACATACCATTAAAAAAATATCCAGTAAGTATTCAGTATAGAAGCCATAGTGAAGGTGCATGGCTTAGTGGTTATAAAGTTGGATTTGCAATTGTGAGGTTGCGAGTTCAATTCTCGGACTGGGTGATGTGTTGTAACCTTGATTAAGACACTTTGTTTCACGTTGCTCCTTCTGCTAGAAATTGCAACCGGTAGAGAGTATCAACAATTGGAAAGACCAATGGAAGCATCGTTTCCTTGGTCCAATTTGACGAGGTCCACCCCACTCGGCAAGTGAATGATGTCTGGGATCTTGTCGATCGATCAGAGCGATAGAAGCCCATGGATAATTTCCAGAGATCACTGGCCTAGCAGTGATACTGAGGGATATTTATCAGTTCGGGATTAACTCTACAGGTACAGGAGTGCCGTCAGTCGGGTTTGCACAAGGTGCGTGCAGGATCACAAAACCGTCTTGCATGTTCACGCCCGGTACCCGAGCATTGCTGATTTGTAAAGTTATGCTATTGTAAATAGGACAGATCTGGCTATCGGCTGAGTCCATTATGAAGATCGTCCCACCGACTTCCGTTTGTCGAGAAGGGCAGACAGTTTTTTTTTTCTAATGTAGTTAGTGGACGAGATTGAAAGGACTAAAGGAAGACACGTTCCTCTTTGGCCAAGCCCTCATAGACTTTTGCACGTTTCACTTGAAAAAGAAATTGAGGTTGGAGAGGGAAGTGCTGTCTTCCAGCAAATTTGTTGAAAGGTGGATGAAAGTTGCAAGCTATAGATTGGTGGAGTATAATTTGGAGAAGACACTTACTTTAGTGGTCAGGGTGACTGTGAGTTTTTATAGGTTTTTCCACGAATAACCTTCGGAAGTCCCCCTCCCCCATGACTGGGGAATTTTACTTTGTTTGAATTTTCTTGTTACACCTTTAGTTTTTGTTTTCGTTATTTCCTCTTTTTTCCACGTTTTCATGTAAAACGGCACTGTATAGTCCAGTATACCGCCCTCGATCTTTTTGTAAACCCTTGTGGTTAATTAAAAAAATCGCCATCCTCACCCTTATTATTATTACGCGATGGATTGGCAGAATCTGTAGAGCGTCAGACCACATGCTTTTGCAGCATAATATTACGACCCTTTGCGTTCTGAGTTCAAATCCCACCGAGGTTAACTTTGCCTTTTATCCTTACGGGGTCGATAAAATAAAGTACCAATAATGCCTGGGGTCAATTTAATCGACTTTCTCCTCTCCCAAAATTGTTGACCTTTTTCCTAATTCAGAAACAATTATTATTATTATTAGGCGATAGGCTGGCAGTACTGGTAGAGCGTTGAACAAAATGCTTTGCGGTATTTAGTTGCAACCGTCAACGTTCAAATCCTTCATCTTTCATCCATACGGGGTCGATAAAATAAAGTACCAGTAATGTACGTACTGAAGTCGATTTAATTGACTCTGCCCTTCCCTTCAAATTGCTGGCCTTGTGCCAAATATAGAAACAATTATTATTATTTATTTTATTTTTTTTTTTTTGTAATTCTGTTGTTCTTTTTTACAGTCCGTTAGTCAAGTACTTAGCTTATGTTCTGGTGATTGTTAGGGGGTAGGAATGTATATATATGAACTATTGACTTCGTCTATTTTTATTCTTATTTAGTAGTAAATAATGTCTTGTTTTGAAAGTGGTTTATAGTCTTAACGAAATATTGACCTAGTCGGGCTGTTTTTTAATGTTTTTTTTTGTTTCGTTTTTTTTTTTTTTTTTAGCTTTGTTTTTATGTTTCATGTCTGACTGGAAGCCGTTTTCTCTTTATTAAAAGCATAA